>BQKN01060799.1:34804-52927 GCA_022839385.1 Asparagus kiusianus | reverse complement strand
ACCTTCCTCGTGGGATCGATATCTTTATACTATAACTTGACATGGTTGTGCACTTGTAACATTTTTGGTTCATGTTTATGCCGCATCAGGATCCACCTTTGGTGGCAGCCACAGAGCATATGATAAGTAGATACACGTACCCTAAGTTAGGCTCTGATACCGCTTGTTAGGACAAACTCGGGACCCAATAAAGCAGGGTCTCAGCGAATAGTAAAATGAAAGTAATGAAAAGAACACAGAGATTTATATAGAAAACCCCCTAAATAAATTTAGGGTAAAAACCACGGGCAATGATAGAAGAATCCACTATGAGGAAAAACTTTAGAGTTACATTCTCTCTTTATAAGGAGAAACTCTCTCTATTTTTCTCTTTTATTCTTCTTTATGTGGAGTTGTTTCTGGGATAATTTTTTACTGAAGAGTTTTGGGTCTATTTATAGCGGCTGGGAAAATACTATTCCTAATTTTATAATATATTTTACTGTGCTAATCTTTTGGTGCATTTCATTTTTGGTGCATAATTAGAGTGGTGGGGCCTATTCACTTTTTCCCTTCAACAATTTGGCTAACACGTTACACGTACAACACTGAATCGGGCAAACGTGGATTAGGAGGTCTAGAATCAGTAGAGTTTGCATTGAGGTAGCTTGCAACATGATTATCTCCGTTTGGATACCATGATGTTTTTCTTGTTGTGTTTTTATAAAATAATATCATGGTGTTGTGTTTTTCCCTTGAAATATTTTCAAAACACCATGTTAAGTATTTTTTGTTAACACTAGTTTGACCCATTGTAACATTAATATTAAACATATTATTAATATATTATATATTATTTATAATAAAGTATATTATAAATAAAATGTTATAATATTTATTTTACATTATTATAGTATTATAAATATTAAATATTATGCAATATAATATTGTATAATTTATTATAATATTATGTTGTACTTTAATGAGTTATATTATATTATAATAATTATTATATTATAAATATTACATATTTTTTTCAAATAATTATATATTTAATTATTTTGGTATATCAATTTATTATTGTTGTACATTATATTAATATTTTTATAATAATATTATTTTATTATTAATATAATATTATACTATTATTAATATAATATAATATTAGTAATAGTGTTAATATTATGTTATTACTAGTATGATATTAATAAATTAATATCTAATAAATATTTTAATATTATATAATATATTATAGTTTTTAATATGTAGAGTTTATTAATAGTACTTTAATAATATATTAGTAGTTATGATATAAATAAATATTATTATATTATGAATATATCATTTTTACATTAACATTTGTTAGAAATAAATTATTTTATTTATAGAAATTATTTTACTTTATAATAAATTATATTTATTACATAATATTTTAATATTTTATATATTATATTACATTTACTATACAATAGTTTATTATAATAATATTATTATATTGTTATGTTATTATTAAATATGTTACTATTATATAATATTTTATAATTATTAATTTATTATAATTTATTTATTAGTTAATAATATTATAGCTACACTATTGTATAGTATATTATTATATTATTATTATATTATTATTATATTATTATTTATTATCAATGACTATTATTTTTATTAGTTTATTTATATTTTATTATTATTTTTTATTATATAATATATTATTGACATATTAAATGTCAGCATTTAATATGTTATTATATTATTATATTAGATATTTTATTTATTATATTTTTATACTATTTAATAAATATTAGTAATATATTAAATTAACTATGATATAGTATAATATAATAAGCATGTTGATAATAACTCTATATTAATTATATTTAATATTTATATTATGCTAGATATTATATTAACACCTTTTCAAACTCAAAACCAAAACACCAAACTTAAAACACCTAAAAGGTGTTTTGAAATAAGTGTTGTATTTTTTGTTTGAGGATGGTTTAGCTCAAAAAGACACAATGGTTTCCAAACGCATGGTATTTTGTTTTTGACAAAAACATCATAGAAACAAGTAAAACACATTGGTATCCAAACGGAGTCTTAGAGTTTGAATTAATTTATGTATTTTTTCGATTTTAATTGGCACAAATAAATAAGAAGTGCAAGATGGTTGCTAATTAACCATCACAATTCTTCTTCTATTATTATAGTCGCGACTTATGTGAAGGCAACTATCAAATGTAATGAGACTGGGAAATTATAAACAATTTTGACCCAAGTACTCATGATGGGTGAAGTACTTCTTGAATAAGATGATAGTGGTAATAGTAATTCTTTTGTTTTCTTAAATATTATTGTTTATGAATTTTGGTTTAGAATGAAGGATGATGAACTGATTTCTTATTTATTAATTATTATAGTCATAGTTTGGATCATATTTATATTGGATTTCAAGTTTGTGGATTTTGGTTTGCTATTTGTTAAAGCAAGTTTTTGAAGAATCAGTTTTGGTTCGTGTATCCTTTACTTTTCCTTTCAAATAAAAATCGTGGTGGTTTCGGAAGAATATGTGATACTCGTCTGTTTCTTTCTTTATGGCGTTTGGACCAATTATGTTTTATTGTTTTGTTTTTCATTATCCTTAAATTCAATTTGTTGTTGTAGCGTTCTAATTGTAATAAGTGATTTTTTAATATCGTTAGCGCTTATTCAAAATACAAAAATCTAAAAAAAAAATGCCAGTACTAATGAATGATATATGTAACATTTTTCCAGTGGAAAAGTGCATGGATTGCATTCTCTTCATTTACGTAAAGTTGTCATACAATAATTGAATTGATAAAATGTCCCTCATGATGTGAGATCCAGTTGTACAAAAGATCCCTTTTTTATATATTCTAAATCAAAAAAATAATTAAAGAATAAATGCAAAATAATCAGAGTCATAACTATTTAGTAACAAAATATATAATATAAAATAAATACATACATGTATAACACACGTACACTATACTAGTTTATAGAAATACTCTTCTATTTCATCTGGTTCATTTTTATTATCACAATTGGCAGTTTTATTCTTCTTTTCGACAATATATAGCTTATGTATGGACATAAATAAGATAATAAGCTTTATGTTCATAAAAGATAAGACTAGCCTAATGTGTCGCTAGGCCTGTCCATTCGGGCCGGCCCGAAAATACAGGCCTGAGCCGGGCAAAACCGGAGCCCGGACCCGAACCCGACCGGGCCGGGTTCCGGGCCGGCCCGGTTTTTTCCTTTTTTTTAAATTTTTTTATCAAAATTTATAAAATTTATTTAAATTTTAAATTAAAAAAAATAATAAAAAACAATAATTTTATTAATCACTTAAAATGACATAAATTATAAATAAAAAATTATAAAAATGAATTCATCACATCACAATAGATAAGTGCATCTCAACTAGGTTTTTTTAAATTTCTTTTCTTTTTTTGATAAAAAAATGCTAAAAATTAGTTTAATATTATTATATTTTATATAATTATGTATTAGTATATACTTCCAAATTATTATGTAACTATATATTATATATACATATATTATATGTAAATATATTGTATATATTTATAAGTTATAACTTGAGAGAGAGAGAATCGCATAAGTAGCCGTTGTCCGTTGGGCAAATGGAGAAGAAGTAGCCCTTGTAATATACTATACTTATATATACTTACTAAGAGAGTACACACACACACACACACACACACACATATTATACATATATAAGAGAGAGTATACTTATATAATAGGGAGTATACATATATACTAAGTGAGAGAGTATATACATACATACATTATACATATATAAGAGAGAGTATTCTTATATATACTTATATAAGAGAAAGTATACTTATATATACTTATACATATATATACTTATATAAGAGAGAGTATACTTATATATACTTATATACTAAGAGAGAGTATATATATACACACATATGACATATTATACATATATAGAAATATATTATATATACATATATTATATATATACATATATTATACATATATAATATAATACATATAAAAAAATAAAAAAAAAAACCTGGCCCGGCCCGGGCCGGGCCAGGCACAAAAGAGCCGGCCAGGGCCTGGCCCGGAGCCCGGACTTGGCCCGGGTTTCCGGGCCGGGCTCCGGGCCGGCGGGCTTTTTGGACACCCCTATGTGTCGCTCCTTATGATTTTGGTTGTTGGGAGAGCAAAGTCATATACATCTATATTACTATATTCAGATCATTAACATATCAAGATCATAATAATTTACAGTTATCATGTGAAAAACATAAATGGATCATACAGTCCTCATTTATTTGCATATGACATTACTATTAGTTACATGACCTACTATGTACACAACAAGATATTAGGACCGGAACATGAATCACGATTATGGGGACTAAATACGATAGGAATTGGTTACGCTGATGTACGGGCATTAGCTAAGCGTGTCGTATCATAGTAGATTGAGAAGGTATGTTTTCAAATGAAGGCACATAGAGTGCCCTTATCGTATATGGTCCATTTCATGGGGTAAGAAATGCTGGGTTTTTTTTTTGCACACAAGAAGAAAAAACTTCTAGTTTAATCTAGTGTTGATAGTTTATTACACTTGATTTAATGGGCTTTGCTAAACTGATTGTTGTTTGTTTGAGAGGAAGGATGGAATCGCCGGGGATAAATTTAATAAACATATGTCAATCCTCTATGGATATTAATAAGACTACGTATCCCCTCAGAATATCTCACATGCGAACGAGGCGTCTAAGCTGCACATGGGATTAATGTTGGAATTAATTAAAAGATTTAAGTTTCTTATTTAGTGCAAATATTTTTTTTGAGGGGTGTATTTGCATAATACCTATTTCCTTCCTTATCTTCTTCTCAACTTTACGTTTTCTAAAGAAAAAAAAAATCCGGATGTTTCCTCCGCTCTCTCCTTTCTTTCTCCGAGCGTCTAAAAAATTCCCGATGATTCCTCCGTTCTCTCCTTTCTTTTCTCCAAGCGTTACTCCTTCCCTTTCTCCAAGCGTTACTTCCTTGATGGCAGCGATTATCTCAACGGGATAATCAAGATTGCTACAAAAGTGGATCTCGATGAAGGATGAAAAACACAAGAAAAAGTGAACAGCCTCTAATCTCTCTCTCTCTCTCTCTCTCTCTCTCTCTCTCTCTCTCTCTCTCATATATTCTCTATAATTTGATTTCTAATTTTATTTTGGGGAAAACATCCATTGAGCAAGAGATCGAAGTTTGTAGTAAACTTTGGTACCAACCTTTCTCGGGGAGTTCTTACCGCTAGGCGTGGTCGCATCGAATCGCCTCTGCGAAGGCAGCGACTAATCTATATTCATTTCCTTAGTTTATTTGTTAGACTAGTACCTGCTGCAAGTATACTATATAGTCCTTTTAAGTTAAAAAACCTTTATTCAGAACATTGCATAACCAACAAAGCAATCTTATATCTGTATTTTTAATAGTGTCAATGTGCATATACTTCATATTTATCCATTCTTGATAGCATGTCACTGTGAATTTTAATTTTTCTTCAATTTTGTGAACCATTGTCATATTGTTCTAAGTCTGTATCTCACAAACAATTCTTTTGTCAAATCTTTGAATTACCAAGACTAGCAATTTTATTTTTATTCTTCATGGCTAAAGTTGATCTATCTAAGTCTGCCAAACCTGAGAAGTTTACCGGTTTGAACTACAAACGGTGGGCGAATTAGATGAGATATTAGCTTACAACTTTAGGACTTATTTCTGTTATTGACTCTGACTTTTCTTTATCAACACCTACACCCTCTTCATCATCACAAGCTAAACCTACCTCCATTCCTACCACATCATCTAAAATTTCTAAATCTCCTGACGAAATAAACTTTCATTGTTACAACCGAATCCTTAGTGCTCTTTCAGACAAATTGTATGATATTTATTATGAGTATAAGGATGCAAAAGATTTGTGGGTAGCACTAGAGTCTGAATACGGTTTAGGTGATGCTGGTATAGAACGTTTCTCCCCCTCCTCCTTTAATAAGTTTGTTATAGTAGATAGTAAACCCATCAATGATCAACTTCATGAATTTCAAGACTACATTCGATACCTTCAGTCAAAAGGAAATAAGTTCTCTGAAGAATATAAGGTATCTAGTCTTATTGATAAACTTCCTCCTTCTTGGTCTAACTTTGCTAAAGATCTCCATCATCTACAAGGTGACTTGACTCTTGTTCAGCCCTCAAAGGTATAAGGATAGAGGACCAACATAGGCAAAACTCTAAACCAAAAAATGAAAAGGAAGCAAAAGTAAACCTAGTGGAAGAAACACCTAAGAACTTTAGAAACCCAAATCACAAACCCAAGGGAAATAATTTTAAGAAGAATAATCATTCCCATCATCCTAACCAATATCCCAATCTCACTAGAAACCACAAACCTTTTAGCCAAAAATCTGAGACTAAATTTTCCTATTTATGTGGGAGAACCAATCATCTTTCGACTTAGTGTTTCTACCGAAAGAAAGCTCCTATCAAGACTCTTGTAGGCGTAAATGGTGGAGAAGCAAGTCATAGGGTCAACATGGTAGAAAATAACCCATACTCCTTTAGGTTGGCTTCCTCTTCTTATGTAGTAAATTTTACCACATTTTCTAATGACCGATGGTTGGATTCTGGAGAAAATATTCATGTTTCTTTTGATTACTCTTGGTTTTCAACTTATCAGGAATCAAGTGGAGGGAGTGTAATTCTAGTAGATGACTCGACTAGACAAGTAATGAGAAGTGGACGTGTGGATCTAAAGATGACTTCCGGAAAGATTTTAACTCTTCACAATGTCCTACATGTATCATTACTTAGAAGAAATCTGATAAGTGAATCTGTTTTATTGAAAGTTGGATTTAGAATTGTTAAAGAGTCAAATAAGTTTGTAATTACCAAGAATGATATTTTCATTGGTAAATGTTTTGTTTGTGATGATCTTTTTAAGTCGAATGTAATAAGACCTTTTGATAATAAAAGTTCTTTTTTCATAATCTTAAATGCTGAATCTTGTGACAAATGGCATGGAAGGTTAGGACACATAAACTATGGAACCATTAGAAAAATAACATCTTTGAACTTGATACCTAAAGCCAGGATAGATCCACCTTCTAAGTGTGAGATTTGTGTTCAAGCTAAAACCTTTAGAAAACCTTTCCACTCTATTCATAGAGATTCTGAGCCTCTAGAACTCATACATAGTGATGTTTGTGATTCAAATAGGATTCTTACTAGGGGTGGAAGAAGATACTTTGTAACCTTCATAGATGATCATTCAAAGTATTGTTACACTTACCTTCTCAAAACTAAAGGTAAAGTCTTACAAAAGTTTAAGATATATAAAGCAGAAGCTGAGAATCAAATTGAGAATAAAATCAACCCCCCCCCCAGGGACGGCGGGGGGGGGGGCCCCAATATACCTCAAATAACATGACCGAATATTGCTAAGAACATGGTATTATTCATGAGGTGACTGCTCTCTACACACATCAATCTAATGGGGTTGTTGAAAGGAAGAATATAACTCTCATGGATATGGTAAATTGTATGCTTCTCAGCTCAGGAGCACCTGAAAACCTATAGGGTGAAGCACTCATGTCTGCTTGCTACATTCTTAATAGGGTACCTCACAAAATATTTGATATCACTCCCTATGAACTTTAGAAGGGTAGAACACTTAGAATAGATTATATTAAGGTTTGGGGATGTCTAGCTAAGGTAGGGATACCTGAACCTAAGAAGAGAAAAATTAGTTCAAAAACTATAAATGTTGCATTTATAGGATATGCATTGAATAGCAACGTGAACTGATTTTAAGTAGTCAACTCAGATATTAGTGATATAACCAGCGACACTATCATTGATGCTCGAGATGCTATATATTTTGAAGATATATTCCCTTTTAAGACTAGAATTCCTAGTGAGATCTCTTCTAGCACACTTCCTTCTTTTAGGTTTGCCTCATCTTCCAGTACTCCACAATTGATAGAAGCAGAACCCAGAAAAAGCAAGAGAGGAAGAATTGAAAAGAACTTCGGAGAAGAGTTCTTTACCTTTTTGGTTGAAGGTGATCCAAACACCTACCAAGAAGCCATGTATTCTTTTGAAGCTCCTTTTTGGAAAGAAGCCATAGATAGTGAAATTAAATCTATTATAGAAAATTATATTTGGGTTTTAATTGACTTACCTCCAGGATGTAAACCAGTTGGTTGTAGATGGATTTTTAAGAAGAAATTAAGACCTGAGGGAACCATTAAGAAATATAAAGCTAGACTAGTAGAAAATGGTATACTCAAAAAAGGATATTGACTATTTTGTTACATACTCCACTATAGCTAGAATTTCAACTATTAGAGTTCTTCTAGCCTTAGCTTCTATTCACAAGATGACTATTCACCAAATGGATGTTAAGACCGTTTTCTTAAATGACGATCTCGAAGAAGAGACTTATATAGACCAACCGGAAGGGTTCATAGCCAAAGGACAAGAGAGAAAAGTCTGCAAATTGATGAAATCTCTATATAGGCTTAAACAAGCTCCTAAACAATGACAACAAAAATTTAACAAAATCATTACAGAATATGGTTTTTCTATTAATGAGTTTGATAAATGTGTTTACTCAAAAGTTATTCACAATGATTATGTAATCTTGTGTTTGTATGTAGATAATATTCTCATCTTTGGGACCTCAATCGAAGTCATTCTAGAAGCTAAATATCATTTGTCAAAGAATTTTGACATGAAAGATCTTGGAGAAGCTGATTTGATTCTTGGAATGAAAATCTCCAAAACTTCTAAAGGCATTTCTTTGAGTCTATCCCATAGCATAGAGAAAATGTTAGAGAAATTTAATTTTCGTAAGTGCAAACCTATGAGTACACCTTATGATTCCTCTATCACCTTGAACAAACATGATGGTGAGCCTATATCCCAACATAGATATTCACAATTGATAGGCTCTCTTCTTTATGTGACAAACCAAACCAAACCTGACATTGCTTATGCAGTAGGTAGACTAAGTAGATACACTAGTAACCCAAGTCAGGAACACTGGAAAGCATGAGAAAGTGTCTTTAGATATTTAAGAGGTACAATAGACTATTGTTTAACTTATTCTGAATACCCTGATGTGATTGAAGGGTATAGTGATGCTAACTAGGTCACTAATTTTGACAATGTGAAGTCTACTTTTGGATTTATTTTTATACTTGGCGGTGCTACTATATCTTGGAAATATTATAAGCAAACAGTGATTGCCAGAAGCACCATGAAGTCTAAATTTATAGCTTTAGATTCTTGCTGCTCAGAAGCTAAATGGTTGATAAACCTTATATCTGAGCTTCCTTTTGTGTCTGGACCTATTCCTCCTATATTTATTCACTCAGACTCCAGATCCACTATAGATCTTTTAAAACAAAATATCATTATTAAAAAGTTGAACATACATCTACAATTAAGATTTAAATCTATGCAGAACCTTATGGGAAAATATGTTGCCTTGGATTTTGTAAAGTCAGAGAAAACTTTGGCAGACCACTTGGGAAAGGGTCTATCTAGGAGTGCAATCCTAGGATCATCGAGGGAAATATGGTTAAGCCCATAGTAGATTTTTCTGATAGTGGGAACCTAACCTTTGATTGATGAGTTATTCTCATAGAAAAGAACAATATGGTAGAAACAACCTGAATTAGTGATCTCGTGTGGAGTATTGACCTTCAAAGTTATACTCCTTTTGTAGTGTTGGATGAATTTATGACTTGGACCATGTTAACTACTCCCTCATTCCTATAGTAATAGTGCTCTTATGATGTGACTGGGTAGGATGAGTTCTACTCTTAATAAGTCTACCTTTTATAGGGAGTGCAATATCTAGTCACAGTACCCTTGGAGGACTTACCTACGTGAGAGGAACCGTGACGGTCGCGATTGGGGATATGGGGTTGATTCCTAGTAACTCTCATGAGACGGTTATTGTGAGCAGGGCCATTATCGCTCCGACCCGCTCGCTCAATAAATGGATGCATATTATGTGTGCTTTTGTTAATATCTGATCAAGGGGACTAATTCAAGGTCCAATCTATTATTCCCCTCAGATTACGACAAATATCACTAAGCAAATATTCAAAGCCGAAAGCTATCTTTGCCAAATTTATAATATGAGGTTGCCTGACCTGTATTTTGTTACCATTATTATTGTTGTTATTATTATTATTCTTTATTCCCCGAAACTCAATCTTTTGAGGGGGATTGTTGGAATTAAGTAAAAGATTTAAGTTTCTTTTTTAATGAAAATGTTTTTTTGAGGTGTGTATTTGCATAATACCTATTTCCTTCCTTATCTTCATCTCAACGTTACGTTTTGTAAAGAAAAAAATCCTGATGTTTCCTCCGCTCTCTCCTTTCTTTCTTTGAGCGTTTAAAAAAAGAAAATCCCGATGATTCCTTTGCTCTCTCCTTCCTTTTCTTCGAGCGTTACTTCCTTAATGACAGCGATTATCTCAACGGGACAATCAAGATTGCTACAAAAGGGGATCTCAATGAAGGATGAAAAAGCACAAGGAAAAGTAAGCAGCCTCTAATCTCTCTCTCTCTCTCATATTCTCTACAATTTGATTTCTAATTTTATTTTGGGACGAACATCCATTGAGCAAGAGAACAAAGTTTGCAGTAAACTTTGGTGCCAGCCTTTTTCGGGGGGTTCTTACCTCTGGGTGTGGTTGCATCAAATCGCCTCTGCGAAGGCGACGACTATTGTTCTTGGGCTGTGATCACACGATTACCCATTTCTCATGCTTGTGTTTCTAACCCATTTTCGAATTCTTTTGATTATTTGCAGCGACTTATATTACAATAGGAGGGCATTTTTGATATAACATGCCCTATGTGCAATTGAGACACCCCGCTTGCATGTGGTGTGTTCAGGAGATGTGTAGTGGTTGAATAATGGGTATCTATGCATTGAATGAGATAACGAGATTAATACACACATTATGTAACAAAAAAGTTTACACTCATGCATCAAGAATACATACTCATTCATATTATTGATTCAAACTATTCGTTGTTATTTACACATCATCCGTACAGATAAAAAATAATGCGGTTCATAATTTTTTAACCTATGTAGTAATCACCTCAAAATAATTGACTTTTAGGAGTATTGCATGTTGTCGATATCAAGATCACCCATGAATTTTTTTGGCGCAAATTTCAAAAAATCACCCTTAAGTTTGGCAGTTTTTAGATAACTTTCCTTAATTTTAAAAGTATCACAAAATTCTCTTTTAGTTTTACTGAGTTTGAGACAGCCACCAGAAATTTAAAAATAACATTTAACTGCCTTAAGTTTGAGGTTTCAGGGTTTCAAGAAACCCTTAAAATGTTTAATTTTTTCAGCTAATCCCCCTAATGGTTTTGCATGAACGGGTATAATAACAAAATAACCTGTTCAATTCACACTCTAATTAATAAACTAGATTAAATTAATTTAAACAAATTAATTAATATTAATTTAGTTTCCCAACACTAACTTAAGAATTCTGTAAGATTTACCTTTAAAGTTATTACTAGAAGGCAAAATTTCTCTAGACCCCAGTAAGTTAGCCTTTGGGCATCCTCCAAAAGGTTTGAAACTCTTGTTAATCTTTTTTCTACTCTTCCATGCACATGGTAATTCTAGATGAGTCAACAAGTTTTTTTTATCAATGCTCTCCCTTGTCCGTTCCTATGGGAATGGTCTACAAGATTCATGACTACTCTTTTTATTATAAGTTGCTTACATAGCTAATACTTCGATCCAACTCTACTTGTTCGGTTATTGCTAAGTAGTTTTTAGATATTAAATGGATCTCCCCAAAGGATAATCTTAATATGGCTTGTTTCCCCACTTTTGCAATCAGCTGTAGCATTCACAGCTCTAGCTAATTGTACATTCAAGTGTGATTTCTATGTTATATATGATCATGCTTGAGGGCCTAATAAGTTTGGAATTTTAAAAAACTCATATCTTAAGTTTTTGAATAGAGGGCATCACATAAACATCATAAAATTGTCATTGGGAGTTAAGTGAAAAGTAAAAATTGATTGGAGTTATTTTTTAAAATTTCCTTTCCCCCCTTTTTAGGGTTGAAAAATAGGCCCAAACTTATAAGGTAGTGAAATTTAGACCACGATTGGTCAACCAATTGGCCGACCAATTGATCGGTAATAAACTCGTTTTATGGCTAAGATTTGATCCTTGGAGACTAAGTAAAACCTAATAGTTCTCATTCATTATTATAGGCTATAAATAGGGGTAGAGGGTGAGAGGTTTGAGTGTAAATTTTTTTTTATAAAAACTCCATTTGGAGTGGAGAATTACTCTTAATTAAAAAGACCTTCTAAAATTATAACTTTTTATTGCAATTAATAAAATAATTTTTTTCACATCTTCATATTTTTCTTTTCTTCTCTTTCTTTGATGATGAAGATGAAGATGAGATGAAGATAAAGATCAAGATGAAGATTTGCTTTCATCAAGAGGCTAGAATCCTCTTGGAATATAAATTTTATCTTTTATCTTTTTATTTTTCTTGCAATATTTTCTTTTCTTGCTTTAGATATTCAATGAGCTAAAACCGTCTTGAATTAGATTTATTTTCATTCATTGTAGAGTAGATTTACTTTCATGTATTTATTTTCTTGCAATTATTTTATAGTATAGATTTTTATTTTTGTTCATTCTTTTCCTTTCATTCTCTCACTTAGAGGCTAGAACCTTCTTTAGAGTTAGTTTTTATTTTCATTCTCTCACTTAGAGACTAGAACCCTCTTTAGAGTTAGCTTTTATTTTTATTCTCTCCCTTTTGTTTCTTTATTTTTATTTTACTAGATGTAGAACTAATTCTTGTAGGACTTTTAGAATTTCATGAAATTAGTCTAATTTCTTTTATGACTTGTGAATTATTCTCTTGTGTTTAAAATAATCATGTTTAAGATATTCAACTAGAGAACTAATTGGTAGGAGAAATTCTAGAATTACTATCTAGTTATTATTTTTTTCATGAATGTTAATTTTTCTTAGATGATAATTTGATAGGTTATGCTTTCCTTAAGTGGTTTGACAATCTATGCTTAATAAATTTAAAGTAAAATGTGAATAAGAAGGAGATAATCAATAATTTATAATTGAAATTGGCTCATGAATTCAATTCTAGATTCCTCATATCTGTAATTGAATTTTCTATCTTTTACTTTCTTAATTTTTCTCTTTATTCTTGATTTTTCTTTATTTGATTCTTGATTTTATTTTCCTTCTATTTTCTCATCTTTCTTTCTCCACTCTCAATCTACTTTTGTTTTTATTTGCATATAGTTACAACCACTCTCCTCATATCTCTCCACAATCACACATTTATCATTTCTAATTATCATACACACAACTTAAGAATCGTTTTTTATTAATTCCTACAACACCTTCCTCGTGGGATTCAACATTTTTCTATACTATAACTTGATTGTGTACTTGCAATCCCAACATATTCACAAACACACCTCATCAAGTTTTTGGTGCCGTTATCGGGGAACATGCTTATAAGTTGGATTTTTCTATTTTGGTTCTTTAATTTGTGTGTGTTTTTTTGTGAATGAACTATTTTGAAGATTAAAGATTTGCTTGTAGTAACTCTTCTTTCTAGTATTTTCTATTCTACCCTTTTAGTTAGTTCCTCACGAGTAGAGACAGTTAGGATCTTAACTTTTTTTTTACTTTTGTTAACCATAATAAAGTTCACCCTCCACTTGGACGTTTACTAACAAGATAATAAATTCAAACAAGCACTCTCTTTCTCACATTTGTTTGATTGTTAACCTTAATTTGAAAATAAATTTTTTTATTTTGAGTATCCTTTTATAGTTGCTTTTAATTCCTAGGGTTGTATTGTATATAATAGTAGGAATTTACCCAAGTGATTTGAGCATCTTGATTTGACACTTATTCGAAAATATTCTTAAGGAAAAACCCCCTAATTAAGATAAGGTGAGGGATTTCATCACTCTTTCCTTAGCCCAAAAATCCATAATTCCTCACTACACAAAATCCAAGCTTTTAAAACTCATTAGACGTTGGCTCCTAAGGACTCAAGCTCATTAATGAATAAGAAATCCTCAAGTGAACTAGTTTAAGTTTACTTGAATCTGTTGATGTCTAAGATAATGTTTAGGGGTTGCGTAAAGCGCTCCATAAGGAATGATGTACGTAATGAAACTTAATCTCCCTCTAGTACTATCCTTACCTGGGTAACTGATCAAGTAAACTTTAATCTTTTTACTAAAGAAGTTTTTAGTTAGGAGTTGGCCTACTTGAGTCTGGGCTCAACCCTAGAATTTAAAGTGATTGACACAAAGTAATTGCTTTTAATTTATTTTAGTTAGTTTTTTTGTCTCATTCTTCTCATTATCTTTTAGATCTTTTAGTTTTTTCCTCAAAAAACTAACTTTTGTTTTTCTTAGAATTTTTTAAAAAAATTAAAAAAAGAATTTGTTTCGGTGTATGCAAATTTGGGTTAGGGATATCACCAATCGTTTAATTCATGTTGAGCCATCCTTTGAAATGGCTAATCCACCAGTTCTTCAAGATATGTGTTACCCAAGTAGGAATACAATCCGATCTTTCATTAAGCTTCCCGAGGTCAATTGAACTAATTTTGAACTTAGATCGCATTACATAAACATGCTTCCAAAATTCTTAGGAACTAAAATCGAAGACGTTGACACTTATATTTTTGTTTCCAAGTTTGAGGAAGTTTGTCTTATGATTAAGATTAGGAAAATATTTGTGGATGCGATTAAGCTTAGATTTATTCTATTTTCCCTTAAGGAAAAAGCCAAAAAATGAGTGTATAGCTTATCTACAAATTCTATCTCAACTTGGGATGAATTTTTCACTATTTTTTGAAGAAATATTTCCCTATCCACAAAATGATTAAGCTTAGAAATAGCATTCAAAACTGTGTGATAGTCTCGGGAGAGCCATTCTGAAAGTATTTTGACAAATTTAAGGATATTCTTATCCAATGTCCTCACCACGATCTTAAAATATGGCGATTATGCCAAATCATCTATGAAGAATTGGATTATTCTTCAAAAAATTCCTTAGAATCGATGTGTCAAGGGGATTTCATGAAGAAAAATACCGATGAAGCTTGGAATTTTTTAGAGAGTTTATCCGAAAACCATGCAGTAGGAACATTGTGATGATAGAGTTTCATCAGCTCCCCAACCCAAATCCAGTGGTCTGTCCCTAGAGACAAATATAACCTGTAGATGAACAAATTTTTTTGGTATCAACAAGCCCTATAAATGAAACTTATTGTGAGGATGATAGTACCTCATAAAAATCAAAACTAATATAAGAGATACTACCTCATATAAATCTAAACCAATGAAGGTCGGCCCTCCGTATTAATTATTTCAGAGAGACACACCTTCCCTTTGTAGTTGTCAAAGTTGATGAGCTTAACAAGCCTTGTCAATAAAACCAATATGAGGGATATTTTACTTCATATAAATCTTAATCAATGAAGGTAAACCCTCCATATTAATTAATTCAGAGAGGCACGTCTTCCCCTTATAGTTGTCAAATTTGATGAGCTCAACAAATCTTATCAATGAAATTTAATGTAAGGGATAGTAACTCATATAAATTAAAATCAATGTGACGGATAGTACCTCATATAAATGAAAATCAAGTTGAGGATGACAGCACCTCATGTAAGTTTTAGAGTACATGTACCCTCTAATCCAATACAAAAAACACATGCCTCACCCCTTCATATTAACCAAATTCTTAAACTTGAGGGTGCATGTCAATTTCAATATATTTGTGTTATCATATGATCATAAGCCTTAGCAATAAAATCTAACTCGAGGATACTCACCCTACACACCTAATTTTAGTTTGAAGGTATATAGGCTTCACATAACACCTATTTTAAGAAGTAAAAAAAGATAAGCTGATAGATAAACGAGAAGTGAAAGGAAAAGGAAATGTTCGTTATGATAAACGAATGCAACAATCTTGATAAAGAAGTTTCAATAAGGAAGTTATAATAACCCCCCCACCAATCCCTTTCAAACACCTCACAATAACTTCCCTTTGTCTTCCTATAAATTAAGACCACGTTTGCCATTCGGTGGGGGGGGGGGGTGGGGGATAACAAAAGAGTGACAAAAAAGATAGGGAGAAGGCAGAGAGATTGAAAAGAAAGAGTGACTTCGAGTTTGAAACAACAACGACAAGGTCCTCTTCATTTTTTTATTTTTTTAAAGGGAGGAGGGCTCCTGAACATTGTCTAGAGACCCAAGATCCCACCTTTTTTTTCTTAAATTTTATAAATACATTAGAAAGATAATAAAATAAATATATCTCTGCTTTTGATTTTTAATGTCTATTTAATTCTTTGCTTTTTATTAATCAGGGGTTTCTTTTAACAAGAGTAATTAACAGAAATAAATAAATTTCTGGAAGCATGCACCTCACAATTTTTTACAAACAAAGTGATACGAATATGTATCTAAGGAGTAAATATTTAGGGATTTCTCTACTCTCCTTAATATTGGTAATACGGCTTGGTTAAGATGAGATTAGCCTACCCAAATATTATTTCTTATTTGATGGATACTAACATCACTTTGAATTTTTTTACAAAATATACATTTTGGGTGTTCTGACACTTACACAAAAATTTTGGCGACCATAGTGGGAGCATTCTTTCCCCTCATCTTTTAGAAAGCAAATATTAGATGACATCTTGTGCATAAAGCACTAAATTTTTTTTCTGTACACAAAGCACTGAAACATTATTTCTACATTTATTGTTTGCAGGTAAAATGGTAAATCATGCGAATAACTCCAATGTTAATGGCATAATTCAAAAATTCATTTCCGTACAAATTGGTGCATTGT
Source organism: Asparagus kiusianus (assembly GCA_022839385.1). Lineage (NCBI taxonomy): Eukaryota > Viridiplantae > Streptophyta > Magnoliopsida > Asparagales > Asparagaceae > Asparagus > Asparagus kiusianus. Next base: position 35,919 of record BQKN01060799.1, on the reverse strand, counting down.
GGGTGCTGGTTCCAGTGGAGATAGCTATAGCGTAGAATATTTCGCGATCAACACCATGCCTTGTCCCACAACTTGAATATCCTATTCACCCAATGCAGGTTAAAGCGGACGATGATGGCTTTACTCCTATGGTGACTAAGGCTATGAAGAAAAGGATGAGGAAATCACCCTTAGTTCAAGTTCCTATTCCTAATACTCAAAAGCTTAACGCAAACATGAGGAGCACCCCCGGTATTGTCATTCGTGAGGATCCTAAAGATACCCTTAACAATTGGGAGAAACCACTCACTTTTCATGTTGGAAAGGGTAAGTGAGTGATGGAAGAAAGCATAGATTCCTCTTCAGTTGAAATGAGGCACTATGTTACTCAAAGACGTTTCCCTCATATTGGATGCTCTCGAGACATGGAGGCATTTGGAGAAAATTCTTATGATAGGGAATTCCCTCCTCTTCAATTACCCAACCCTCAACAAGCAAAAGGCCCTATCAAGAAAGTAAATTTTTTAAGAACACCCAGTATGGTAGTTCTTGCCTCAGTGCAACAAGTTCAAGTTAATAACCCCTGAAGGGAGACGTCAGAGCAATATTCTACAAGCCCCTTAGTTGTTCGCCTAGGCATGCCTATAGTGAGGGCTCGCCAAAATGATGCTCCACGTTCTTGGTACTAGCAATTCTATTCAGGTAAACTAATAAGTTATGAATCTAAATATGACTCAACTATATCTTTTCATAGCCGTATGTCTAAGTCAAATGAAGATCACTAAGAATGAAGACAATCTCCTCAGTATCATTCTGCGGAACCAACTGTTTGGGGAGAAAGTCAATTTGTTCATTGATGTAGTCATTACAACTTCAAACGTTACAATAAAAACAAAAGTTAGTCTTTTTATAATACCTTTACGTAATAAAAATAAATAAAAGTACAACTCTCATCAAACAGCGTAATGGGTGTTTATCGCTGTTTTCGGGAAAAGTTGCTGTTTTCATTGCTTTGTGAGATCTGTTACAACTTCAAGCGTTACAACAAAATCAAATGAAAAGTCGATCTTTTTATAAGATCTACTTGTACAAGAAAACAAAAGTTACAACTTTATCGAAAATAAACACGAGATCCC
>BQKN01060799.1:0-22276 GCA_022839385.1 Asparagus kiusianus | reverse complement strand
CTCTTTGCGAGAAGGCTCAGACTTGTTGCAAGGGCGAGTACAACCTCCAGCTCGATGAGTTGCTTGGGGTTCATTCACCATGCCTAAGAGTTCTTTGACCAGAAATCTGTCTCGATCTTCATGTAGAGGACCCAGGCAATCCTTTAACAGAATTCTGGATTTGGAGAGATCCACGCCATCGTAGGGTTTCACCGGAGGTGCGGGAGCAATAAGAGCGCGATCTAAAGTTGACGAAGGCTGGGGAGCAGCCTCGGATCTGGAATCAAGCGAGAGACATGGCTTGTATCTCTTGTCGGGTAGAGGAGCTGTTTTGGCCTTCGACACCCAAACCTGCTTAGATCTTGGTGGTTTCTTGATCACCTCTTCCTGCTATAATTTCTGTGCTTCTTGTGCGAGAATCCGTGCGTGCGGAAGTAGTGCATCGTGTTTCTCGATACGCTCCTCGAGGGTAGAACGGGTTCGTTTGACACAAACTCATTTGTTAGTTGATGGTTTGGAGGAGGACCCTGATGCTTGTTGTGGTGACGGCTAAGCCACTTGGCACTTTCTGAACTCTAGATCCGCTTAGTAGCGGAGTCTGTCCACTTGCTTCAAAGCTTTGGCGAACTGATGAGCAAGACGTTGATGATGCCTTTGATGAGCCCTCTTCGACAAATTTGGCACGCCTTCAACAGTCAACTCCTTAATAGAGGCGGTGTCTGGATCTGTGGCTTTGGGTTCATCAAACACCATCGGATCATCATGAGGTGCAACTACAGCAGCGGCGGCAGAGAGATCGTCTTCTTGGGTCTTCAGATCTGAAGACCAGCGGATTTTCCTGGAGGAGGAGGCCTTCATGCACTTGCGAGGAGAGGTGGATTTAGAGGAGGAGGAGGAGACGTACTCCTTGAACTTTTGCTGGTCGAATTCGTATTCGACCTCTTCGTTCACCGGGACCTTGATCGTTGGTTACGGCATAACAGCCTTGGCAGTTAGGCTGTTGGCTCCCACTGTGGTCGCCAGCTTGTTTGGGGAGAAAGTCGATTTTTCATTAATATATCATTACAACTTCAAACATTATAGTAAAAACAAAAGTTAGTCTTTTTATAAGACCTTTACACAATAAAAACAAAAAAAGTACAACTCTCATCAAACAGTTTATCGCCCGCTGTTTGCGTGGGATCTTAGCCTTTGACGGAGACGTCGATGTCCATGAACCACCAAACAATCAGATCAGATCTGGAGCTTTATTGATTCACAAAGGAATTACAAAACTGAAGCAATTATCTAGGCAACAGCGAGATAATCACTCTTCTCGAGATTACCATAACGGGGCAATCTCAAGGCAAAGGACCGAAAAGTGTAGATCTGACGAGCTCCTCTTCTTTATGCCAACAAACTCGATCCGATCTCCTCCTCTCTTTTGAAATTCGTGCTCCTTCAGTCTTCAGTTTAGCAGAGCTTCGCCAATGCTCGAGAATTTCAGATCTAAAAAAATGAATGCCCTGGGGTTGTATTTATAGGCTTCCGGAGCTCTGTTTTTAGATAAGAACGATTGATTCACTCTTATCCTCAATTGTAACTACTTAACCATATTCTTAGATGATATCTTATCAGTTAGAATAATCCAGATGGTTAACGGTCGAAAAACAGCTCAAAACAGCAAAAAATAGATTTCGGGTACTGCGGACACTCGTGGGTGTCTTGGCCATGCTTCGGCCGAGACACCATTTGGTGTCTCGGCCAAGCTTCAACCAAGACACCATTTGGTGTCTCACCCATGCTTTGGCTGAGACACCACTTGGTGTCTTGGCTAAACTTTGGCCTGAACTTAGTTTACATGTTCCATCCGTTTTCGTCGTATCTTCATCGTCCGAAATTGGAATTTTGTGGTTCAAGATGTGTCAGAAAGCTAACGAGGAGATCAATAAGCTCCCATGGTTGAATCACATGTGAAGTAGATGGGATACGAGGGGTGCTTCGTCTTTCGTAAGTGACGTGAAGCTCCCGGTCCATTCGTGTTTCCGTTATTCTGAAGTTCCGTTGCTTCGCATGGTTCGTCGACTCACTTCATGCGATTGTCATCGTCAAATGAGCTTATGTGACTCAGATAGCGATATTCATCATCTTCTCTCTGTCTTGAGCCATGTGCGGGGACCTATAGGTAATTTTTGATGCTTACACCAACTTATTATGAGAATGGAGGATTATACTTCTTCGAACATCATATGCAACATATCATGTCTTAAAGAAATGAAAGGAAAGGCACTCCTGTTTATAAATATTATGAAAGCACCCACCATCATCACCGATATTATCAACAACCAACTCATCACTATGAACCAGCATTGACCCCAGGAGGGCGTCGTGTAGTGAAACGACTATTGCCGGCTAGAGAGTATCAACTGCTATTCTAAGATAGGGTAGGCCATGATCTTTCCTCTGAAGATAGAAGGCGAGTTCATTGGTTACTTGAGCACTTATGTGAAATCACCACGGTGCCTAATTTGAATAATCCTCCTCCCCTTATGTCATGCCTATTTGTGTGACTAATGATGAAGATATGTACTTTAAAAGGAAGTGTACTATTGTACCGAATCATCTACTTGTGATAAGAAGTCAGTCCAGGTCACAATTTGTATCTCTTGAAGTTAAAAATAATTACAATGAATCATCCGCTTCTTCTTATTTTTGGTCTCACTCTAATGATACCACTAGTAGTGTAGAAAAAGAATATGAACCTAATCTATTAAGCATAAAACAAGTTTTGACAACTGATAAAATATCCCTTGATGATAAATTGATACAACTTCAAAGAGAGCTCTAACAGAAAGAAGAAGAAATTACTCAACTTAGGACACAAACCTTTACAAATCCTTCCACTTCAACAAATAATGCTTCAGATGTTCACCATCACTCAACTACAATTTCACTTGATATAGTACAAAGACTCATCACCGAAGGGGCCAGGGCACAGTTAATGCAAAATCAATATGCAATAAGACCAGGCTATACAAAGCCTTATTCTGCTGAGGTCGACATGATTCCCTTCCCTGCAAATTATCGACAACCTCAATTCGCCAAATTCAATGGAAATGGTTCACCACATGAGCACATCGCTCACTTTCTAGCAACATGCCAAGATACTGCTCATAATGGAGCTCTCCTATTAAGACAGTTTGTTCAAATACTTTCAGGTCCTGTAATCACTTGGTATAGTAAGCTTCTGCCTAGATCAATAAGAAATTGGGAGCAGATGCAAGAAGCATCCATACAATGCTTCTATAATACTCAAAGGACTGTGGGCATCACTAAATTAACTCAGACAGAGCAAGACCATAATGAGAGGGTATATGATTTTATTAATAGATAAAGAAACTTGAGTCTCCATTGTCCTTAGCCAATCACAAAACCAGAGGCTGTAAGGATGTGCATGAACAATCTTCGACCAGAAATGGCAATTCATCTTCAAGAGGTAAGGCCTATGACTTTTGAAGAGTAAACATCTAAGTCAACTGATATAGAAAATTATTTTAATTAATTGAATCGTTGCTCGGACAGAGGGAACCATAAATTTTTTGAACTTGGGCTAGACAATGGAAAAAAGGATCGCACTCGTGATAAGAATAAGCATGTGATGGAGACATTTATGGTAACACAATATAAAAAAGTATAACCAAATAAGGCCAATGTCCAGTCAAAGAATTTAAAGTTTAATGGGGTCGGGAAGCCAAGAAGTCTGAAAGATAGACTTGAAAGAGAGTACTCCTTTCCCAAAGAAGTGATTGAGGATTTCTTTAAGGGATTAACCTAGATGAAGCTTGTACAATTGCCTAAACCTCGCAAGGTAAATGAAAATAATAAGAGGCACAATGACAGACGATATTGCAAGTATCATCGCACACCAGGGCACACTTTAGAAGAATGTTTTGTCTATAAAGATAAAGTTTAATAAATGATTGATGATGGAACCACTGATCCTGTATTACTTAAAATTTTTTAAAAAGGAGGGCAATCCGCCAATATGGTGTCTATTAGTCAAGTAGATGAAAAAGCTTTGCCTAAGTGCATAGACACTTTAACATTATCATCCTATACAATCCCTTATATACCACCATCATATCACCCTATGGAGGATTCATCATTACCAGTGACTCCTTCAAAGGTGCCACATCATATAATCCTTATGAAACAATTGTTGTCCCTTCAACTCCACCGACTATAATGGAGAGGAAAAGTAGAACTCCAATGCTATTTTCTATCCTCACATGTTCAGTAAAACAATCTCCACCATCCCACATAAAGAAGCGTCTATTTGTTGAGGATACAAAATCTAGTAGGGCAATGCTAGTTTTAATACCAAGGCAAGAGGTAGCCATACCAGAAATCCCTCTGCCCACAACAGATGATGAAGATTCAATGTCAGAACCTGAACAACTCTATACTAATTAAGGCAGACCTTATGTTAGCAAGAAACAAAAAAAGAAAAAGGCTTTCAAAGAAAGGGTTAAAGCTGTGAGGAACAACCCTATATCAACAGGGGCAGCTCGACCTCCTCCTCCCAAAAAGAAAAGAACTCATAAATGCAAAATACTTAGTAAAGTGATGCCAAAGGAGGAAATTGAAGGATTCATTGTAAGGGTTTCTCATGAACTTTACATTAATAAGCCTTGGGTGATGGATAATAATACCCCTTGGGCAGATGATTTGTATTGCAATACTGTTAGAGTTGTGGAAGGAGATGATAGACTATTATTCTTCCCAGAAGAAACTCCTGAGGTTAATTTTACCACTCGTTCTAGAATTCAGACAAAAGAGATCCATCTTCCTCCTGTTGAGTACATAATACCTCACAAGGAAAAAATCAACCTCATGATAATGTAACTCCAAATGTGGCAGGTCCTTCTGAGACTGTCAAATACAATGTACTTGCACATCTAAAGAAAATACCATCACTTCTTAGTGTGTATGATGCTTTGCATTTGTCTTCTGATTTGCGAAAGGTATTAGTCACCGCATTGCAATTTACTGATGACTATAGGGTAGAAGTGCTAACGTGGATATAAATCCACTAGAAGTCTTAAATATTGAATTCACTGATGAAGACCTTTTGTTGGGCTCAAAGCTTCATAATCGACCTTTGTTAGTCACATGTGATTTTGAGTATAAGCCAATTAATTGAATCATGTTGGATTGCGGGTCTGCTGTAAATTTAACCCCTTTAAGGACGTTGACAAGGCTAAGATATACTATAAAAAAATCTTACAAGAAGTAACATCGTCATTTAGGGATTTAATCAAACAAGGCAACAAGCTCTAGGGACTATGCATTTGATATTAAGACTTCAAGGATGGATTTCTACTCCTCTCTTTCATGTGATTGGTGCCTTCACATCTTACAATGCATTATTAGGACATTTTTGGTTACATGAATACGGTGTGATATCTTCCTCCTTGCATTAGTGCTTCAAGTATAAAACACATGAGGGAGAAATTAGAAGAGTATTTGTAGATATACAACCTTTTACAACTACAGAAGTCTTCTATGCTGATGCAAAATTTTACTTCAAAGGTGTTGTTGCTTAGGAGATCAAAGGAACATATTTTAGAGCTAATAGAGTTAACCCTAAAGAAGAAATTACTCATAATGGAGCAAATCCAAAGAAAGTTACATATCACTACATACCTCGAGAATAATGGAAAGATGGAGATCCTGTCTTTCAAATACTTGAGTATGTAGTCTTGAATTCTAACCAAGGTAAAGAGTTTAGCAGTCAAAAGAAAAAAAATCTGTGGTCTTTGTATCAGCCTCTTCTGTAAATGATGAGGAATCAATATATTGACTTCCTATTTTATTTTATGATCAGAAAGCCCTTAATATGATGAAAAAATGGGTTATGACATAAAACTAATTTTAGATTTGATTAACGGAGGAGGTTCTCTTGCACCTTTTGACAAAATGCTTAGTCCAGAACAGAGATGGTCTTTACCACGGAAAAAGACTGTCATCTATGAAGAAGGGTTTAGGATATGAAGTCTACATGACATCATCTCAAGAACTTGTGGATTTGCAGCCAGCCCCATATTAATTGGAAGAAGAAGAACAAGCTACAACGGATAAATTAGAGGAAATTAATCTCGATACTAGTAATGACCATTGTCCCATATTTATCAGTGCTTATATGTGCAAGGAAGAAAAGGATGAATACAAACACTTCTTATCCAAGAATAAGGATGTCTTTGCTTGGAGTTACAAGAAAATGCCTGGGCTTGATCCGAATGTAGTTGTACATCGCTTAGCCATTTCAAGTGATATTACACCTATTAAACAACAACATTGTCATTTTCGTCCAGAAATATTACCTCAAATAATAGCTGAGATTGATAAACTTCTTACTGCTGACTTTATCAGAGAAGTCAAATATCCTACATGGTTGGCTACTATAGTCCCTGTTAAAAAGAAAAATGAACAAACCCGTGTTTGTATCAATTTTCGTGATTTAAATAAGGCTTGTCCAAAAGATGATTTTCCTCTCCTCATCTCTGAATTATTGATAGATTCTACTACAGGTCATGAAGTATTATCGTTCATGGATGGTTATTCGGGGTACAATCAAATTTATATGACACCAGAAGATAAAAAATTTACTGCTTTTAGTACACCAAAATGTATCTTCTGTTATAAAGTAATGCCTTTTGGACTAAAAAATGCCTGTGCAATATACTAATGTGCTATGACAGAGATTTTTATTGATCTCCTCCATGATAAGGTAGAGTGTTATGTTGATGACATTGTGATAAAGACAAAGCATAGAAGTGAACATTTACAAGATCTTTCTTTGGTTTTTGAATGCTTAAGGAAACATTAATTAAAAATGAACCCGATAAAATGTGCATTTAGTGTCTCATCAGGAAATTTTTTAGGGTTTATCGTTCGTAAATATGGAATTGAGATTGATCCAGCAAAGACAAAGGCTATCATTAAGATGTCACAACCGCGAAACCTACATGAGCTAAAAAGTCTTCAAGGGAGACTTTGCATGTATTCAACATTTCATTGCTAATTTAGCTGGCAAGTGCCTACCATTTACAAGACTAATGAAGAAATGAGTTTCTTTTGAATGGGATGACGCATGTCAAAGTGCTTTTGAAAATATAAAAAAATATTTGACATGCCCACCTGTGTTAGGAGCTCCCGTTAAAGGGGACCTCTAATATTATATACGGCTACATTACTAATGTCTTTGAGGGCATTATTGGCCTAAGTTAATGATGAGGGAAATTTTTTTTTGTATTATCTGAACCGTATGATGCTGGGGGCAGAACAGAACTATGTTGGTATGGAAAAAATATGTTTGGCCTTAGTTTTTGTAGCCCAAAAACTTAGACATTATATGTTAGAGTAGCCTATTCACTTAATATCTTGGGTAGATCCTCTCAGATATATTCTTGGAAAATTAATTTTATTAGGCCGCTTAGCAAAATGGGTAATATTTTTGACTCAATTTGATATTGTTTATGTACGTCAAAAGGCTATTAAAGGGCAGACTTTAGTAGATTTCCTAGCCGCTCATGCTTTACCGGGAGAAAAAGAGATTGAAGATGATCTTCTTGATGATGAGGTTATGACTACCTTCATAGCCCCTTTATGGGTCTTGTATTCTAAAGTCACGATAATCATCGACAAAACCGACGCCTCCTCTTCTAAAGCGGTGCGTCTTCTGGAACCGGTGCTTTCTCATCCTGAATTGGTGCCTCTTTTTGAATCGGCACCTTTTCAGTCTGAGTTGGAGCCTCGGTAGGTGGGTCTACTTGTTTAGTGGCATGCGATTGAGGCAAGGTTGATGCCCCCGCATGCAAGGACACTAATAGACTGGTCCATTTGTCGATAGCCTCGGGAGTCACATCGACTATGATAAAAAATTAACAAAAAAGTGTTAGATTGTTTACCGAAACAACTTTCATTGAAGAGTTAACAATTCAAAATACCTAGAGCAACAATTGTGGCCTCCAAAACCTGTTCGGTAGACCTAGCTTTAGGAGAATGATGAGAAGCTAATTCGTCCTCATCATAATCTCTGAAGACATCATCTACAATGGTGTCACTACCGCCAGAGTAATCGACCTCTTCCTCTCCCTCTTCTTCTTCTGCACTGAAGATGGTGATAGCTACTTCTGTCATTCCTACATTAAGTTGGAACAAACGTGTGGCGGTCATGTTCAGCTTAATGATTAAAAAAAGTGTAAAAGAACAAATACCTTCTGAAATAATTGGTTCAGTACTTTTAGCCAATACTTGTTGATCAGCAATGAGCGTTGACCGCCTCCGAAGTTGACGAGATTGGTTTCATTGCAAATGATGGAAGCTGGTAGGATGGCCTCGATAGCTGAGGGGGTTGAGACAACAGATGTAACCACCCTCGAACTTGGCTCGAGAATAATTACGGTGTGGCCTTCCCCCACTTCTATAGTCATTGCCACTTCATTGTGGAGGGTTTTCTTGGTCACTTCCTCCTCAGAAGGACCAGCCTCCATCTCCCGTTGGCATTTTGTCAAAGCCGGGAGATCGGGAGCAAAGGCGGGTATTTACAGGTGTTCCGTAATAGGGCCCCTGAGTTTCTCTAAAAGTGCCCCTACCCTAGCTAACTTTGCGGCTACTTCCTTTTTCCTTAGGGGTCGAGCTGGGAGGGAGCGTAATGAGTTCAGAACTCCACTCTCGGGAAGTCATACAGCCCCTCATAAGCCCCAAAGTCTTCAAGAGGAACCTCTTCAGACTCCTCAACTTGGTGCTCTACCCACCTCGACGCACGGGGAAGTTCATCTGATCGATGCCTCTGCACCGTCAAACAAGATTCATAAGGCTTGAAGCCTTCTAGAATTAGGCTCGCACTCCGATACCACTTACAATACGTTAGTGTTTGTCAGAGTGGGTGGTCCTAGAGTAGCAATGGGAAATGTGCACTGGTGCACCCCTCTTGAGTACAAAACTAGCCCACACTCCATCGATCAAACCCCCTTCATAGCTCAACCGAGGGTTTGTATTCCTCACATACAATTGGTCGTACCCGAATTGACGGACAAATCAACAGGGGAGATAGGGCTCCATATGGTAGACTGAGCCCATCCGGAAGATGTGATAGCCCGTACGAATATTAACAAGCAAGTGGAAGCCACCTAAGGATAAGGTAGCATGGTTGTCCCCCATTAGCACGTCCCGGAGAGATTCGCCATATCCCCTGTCAGAGAAGTACGGGAAGCATCGATAGAAGTTATAATTGCTAAAGAAAGACAAGTTTTCCTCACATCCACGATGTTCTTGTATTTCCACAACGACTTCTCCAGCCGTTGAACAAAGGGAGTCAGCTTCCCTTAATGACGTGCAATAGGCGCACTCATCAAGCACTCGCAGTGTTGTACAAACCATGCCATCAGGTAGGTATATGGCAGGTGATGCGGTATAATTATGTACCAAAATTACAAGTACACAATTGATCAAGTTATAGTATAAAAATATCGATCCTATGAGGAAGGTGATTTTAAGAGATTATTAGAATAGGTTCTTATGTTTTGTGCGTGACAAAATAGGATTAAAGAATAAGTGTGATTGTGGAGAGAGATATGATGAGTGATTGTTTTGAATATGTGCAAGTAACAATAAATTGAATTTTAGAGAAAAGAAATAAGAATCAAAGAATAAATGAAATCATAAGGGAAGAAAGAAGAATGAATAAAATCAATTAATAAAATCAAGAATGAAAAGAAAGTTCAAGAAAGTCAAGATGGAGGATTCAATTAAGATATGAGAAATCTAGAATTTAATCCACTAGCTAATCTCAATTACAAAATACAAACTATTCTTTTTTTAACATATTTCAACTCAGATTTATTAAGCATAGACTATCAAACCATTTAAGGAAAGAATAACCTATCAAATTATCATCTAAGTCAAAATAAAAATCATGATAAGAATAACAACAAGATAGTAATTCTAGAATTCATAAGTATAACCTATAAAACCATTTAAGATAAGCATAGATTATCAAATTCTTCTTCTACCAATTAGTTCTCTAATTGATTATCCTAAACATGATCATTTTAAGTATAAGAGAATAATTCATACAATATAAGGGAAATTAGACTAGTTTTATACAATTCTAAGATTACTACAAGAATTAATTTCACATCTTAAGAAATAAAAACAAGAAGAAAAAGAACAAATTACAAAAATAAAAAGAAAAGAAAAATCTAAACTATGAACAAGAATTAAATCTAACTACAAAGAATTAAAATCTAAACTACAAAATAAATTACAAAAATTAAATGCAAGAAAATAAATCTACTCTATAGATTAAAGTGCAAAAAGAAATAAAAAGATAAGAAAATAAATCTACACTACAAGCATGAATGTAAATCTAACTAATAAGCAATAATAAAAAAATTACTAAAAAGAACTAAAAGAGGAAAATAATAGAAATGCAAACCTTCAAATTGCTCTTCATCCCCATCCTCATCATTCAACAAAGAGGAGAAAAAACAAATTTAAAGTGGAGAAAAATTATTATTATTAATTGCAACAAAAGTTATAATTTTTTAGAAGGTCTTCTCAATTAAGAGTAGCCCTCCTCTCCAAATGAAGTTACAAAGTTTTTCACACCTCTAACCCCTCACTCTCTACCCCTATTTATAGTAAACATCAGTGAATGAGAGCCCTTGGATTCAAATCTTATCCAAAACCAACAAATTTTAGCCTTAGATCTGTAACAGAATGCTGATGATATCGATGCCAGCTTCGATAGGGGTATCGACGCTGGCATCGATACGGGCATCGATGCCCCCATCGATGCTGGCATCGATGTTAACCTGTCTCTGGTTGTTATCCGCAAATTCTTTCTTCCATTGTCTTGTGGGCTTGGTTTTTGCGCTTTTGCTTGGACTTTGGGCTTTGGCATTTTCTCTTGATTTTCTACTGGGCTTTGATTTATTTCTTCATTAAATATTTGAAAGAATTCATTTGGCTTCATGGGCTTCATTTCTTCATTAAATCAAGGGCTTTTTGTTGAGAGATGAGAGTTTTGAGATTTATTCTTCATTAACATGCAATTAAAGATAAAAACAATTACTAGTAGTATATTTATCCATATAAAATAGATAACGAGGGTATAAAACTGTAGTAAAATGTGATTATCAAATACCCCCACACATAAACTTTTTCTAGTCCTCTAGCAAAGAAAGAAAAAGAAAATCGTAACTCACTTTCGCAGGAATCGTGGTTGTATTCAGCACATACAACAAGCCTTTAAAACACCTAGGTTACCCTAGTGGACGAGTTGTAGTCTCGTGAGGGTTTGCAGTGAATATACCTACAAAATTCGGTCAACTTGCCAAGTTAAATAAGTTAGTAAATAACTAATTTTCTTTGATATATTTAGACATTCTAATAGAAGCTAGTTAATAATCAAGAAAACGTTTATATAACTCCAATGTAAATCTCTTAGAAAATCTTTTTCATTATAGCAATACAAACCAAGTCAAATCTTAGAGATTTAATTCAAAAGTTTTGAAAAGAACATGCTAATTCTTTGTTTTAAATAACTTTCAAGTCTCTTGATCAAAAATTGTTTTTCAAGACCATATATACAAAATAACAATATATATAAAAAAATGGTTAGTGTTATATGTATATAATTTTTTTTTCTTTCACTCTCTAATTCTTGGTGATTGTTTTCTATTTTAACGGGCTTTCTAAGTGACCATTTAACGAGTTTTGGGCCAATGAATCCTAACCCAATTGGGCTTAGGTCATTAAGTATAGAAATACTCCTTGGGCTTAATTACTCAGTCAACTTAGGCTTTATAAGATAGAATCACCTTGAATTTAAGAGTTTTTTCTTTTTTGTGCCCATTTTTCGCACTCTTCTTTTATAAGGTTAGTTTTTTTAATATATGTGTGTGTAAGTATATATAGTCTGAAAAAAATGTGTAAATTAAGATAACTTGAAAAAAAATATTTTCAACTCTAAGTTAAGCATGCAAAAATTTTATTATTTTTAATTAAAAATCTAAGGTAAGACTTAAGTAGAGTATACTAGTTGAAAAATCATTTCTTAAGAATTTTATTTGGAGTTATCATAAAAGGTGAACTTGAGTATGTCACTAACTAGGAATTAGAAAATTTAAAATCTATCAATTAGATCAATTATTACTTAACTCTATTAATTTGTCAAGTGACAATATTTTTATAATTAATTTTTTTCTAAAACTAACAAAAGATAAATGCTGAGAGGAAAAAAATACTGAAACAAAATACTAACTAGCAAAATATAAACAAAAGCTAACTAGCTTACACCCCCATATCCAGAGTTTTCAGTGTCCTCAAGGCAAATAATATCCAAAATATCACAGGTTAATAAGTACATGCCAAAATAAAAATCAAAGACTGGGTAACATAAAAAAAAACATCCCTCACTGCTCATCTCCTGATATATCTTCATCCACATGATCAGCGGCAGCTGCTGAACTCGGTCCCGCCTCATCCTCTCCTGGGAAATCATCTGGCAGAAATGGTGTGATAAAACTATGAAGCTCAGGTGGAGGTCCATCTGTATCTCCATGTTCTCTCTGCCATCCTCTCGCCAAATATGCCAAGGTCTCGGTGGAGTAGCTCATCTGACCATGTATCTCGTGTATATGCCGTTGCATCCTGTGCATCTGTATCCGCATCCTGTCCATGCGACTCCGCATTCTGTCCATCTCCTCTCAAATGGGGTCCTATGTAACTGGCTGGTGCTGAGGAGGCTCTCTACCTGAAGGACCGGACTGATCTCATCCTGAAATGCTCCTCCTCGTAGTCTGGTCATTTAGTAACCCCTTCCCTGCTTCTAACCTATCCTCTGCAAATACTGGAACTTGAAATCTATGGCAGAGTCTAGTGATAAAATAGGGGTAAATGAGCTGAGTTCGTGATGCAGACTGTGTCCTGACCCAATCCAACACATTCTCCACTGATGAGCGCATCCATACAAATATAATCCTCGCTATATCAAACTGCTGACCAGTGGCTATCCAAAAAAGAAGGAGAATATCGTGTGGGGTAATAACAGAGTATACAGTGGTGGGTTTCAAATCAAAGTTCAGGAAAAGATTAAGTAATCTATATTCTGGTTTGAGATTTACTGAACCAAAACTAGATGTAAAGATCCTCCCACACAAGGTTGTAGACATGTTGTTGTATTCTGGTGTACCAGGCTGTAATGTGGAGGCTAAGTGGAAGTAATCTGGTACATCAGTGGGTGGTTCTGCAAGGTCAAGGGTAGCACGGATAGTGGAAAGATCGAAAATAACCCTAACACCCCTCACGATAGAAGAAGCTGAATATTCTCTATCTGGATCAATTTCCCATCCAGAATAGAACTCATGGACTAATGAAATGTTTATTTTTTCTAGGGGTTTAGTCATCATGCTCCTAAGACCTACTGCAGTTAACATGGTGATTGTGGATTGATATTTATGTAATGTATTCATTTGAAAACCCCTCTCAAAATGAATATTAAGACCCACAATTCTGGCTAAAATAGTGGGTCTATCTATGTCGGTATCAGATGGATCAGAAGATGATGAACTTGCTCGGGATTTCTTTCTGGGGGGCATCTACAGAAAAAGAAAGAAAAGAGAAAAAAAACAAAAAACATTTTAATAACAAAAATTCCAATATATATATTTTTGTATTTTATTTTATTAGTAATATTATTATTATTATTATTTTGACAAGAATTTAGCTTGTTCAACATGAGTTAATTTCAAGTTATCAGAATTTTGTTTTGATAATAAATTTCCTCAAAATTTTTAGAACAAAAATGTTAAAATTTTGATAACTTGATCGATGAAACATACATGTTGATATTACAATTATAACCTTACAAATGTTAAAATGATTGGCAAAATTTTTTTTCGAATTATTTGCACATAACACCCTAAATTCATGTTTATTTATTTATTTATTTTTTCAATTTGAAATCACTTACCCAATTGAATGTTAAAAAATTTTGCGTTGTTGCACAAAAAACCCTAAGAATTTTTAGTTTTGCATGAAACACCCTAATTTTTTTGGTTTTGCATAAAACAACCCTAAAAAAAATTTCCAGATTTTTGTACAAGATATCCTCAATTGAGTTCCAAGTTCAAACCCCAAGAAATTTTTGGATTTTGCATAAACCCCCAAATTTCTGGATTTTGAACAAAATCCCCAAATTTTTGGAAAATCCCCAAATTAAACCCTCAATTTGTCAAATTGATCATGAATCAATACCAACTATGATAATAATCCAAAATTATTCATGATTTAATCACCAAATCATCCATGAATTCAAAAATTGAAATTACAAGATCAAGTTTAGAAAAGATACCTTGTGGAGATGAGGAAAAAGCCCTAGAAATTGAAGAAACAATCCTCCAAAATGTTCTTGTTCTTATGTGGGTGAATTAGGGTTTGAGAGGGGGGGGGAGGGAAAGAGATTTTTGGATTTTCCATAAACCCCCAAATTACGGGGTTGGGGGGGGGCTGCGGTTTTAAAAGTAGCAGTTTTGGGCATCGATGCCCAAAGCCATAGCGTTTGGGCTAGCCGGCCCAAACACATTTTTTTTTCTTTTTTTTTGGGCCTGTGGGCCTGTAATTATTTGTTTTCTTTTTGTTTTCTTTTTTTTCTTTTGGGCCTGTTATTTTGGCCGAATTATTATTATATATAGATATTTTTTCTTTTTAAAGCCTATGTTACTTATTCAAATTTTGTTGTTATTTTTTTTAGGAAATATGTATATATTTTTTTTCTTTTTTTTAAGAAATATGTATATATATATATATATACGTATTTTTTTTAAAGCCTATGTTACTTATTCAAATTTTATTTTTTTAAGAAACAAAAGAAAAATTAGTTTTTTTTTATGAGAAAAGAAAGGAAAAACCTAACTATAACAAATCCTACTTTTTTTTAGGAAAATAAAAGTTAGTTTTTTAAGATAAAATAAGGGAAAAAATGAGGGAGAAAAAAACAATCACTTTGCAATCACTCTAAACTATAGGGTTAAGCCTAACTCAGCTAGACCAGCTCCTAACCAAAAATTCCTTAAATGAAAAGATAAAAGTTTTACTCGGTTAGTTAGCCAGGTAAGGATAGGAACAGAGGTTGATCAGAGATCAATTAAGTACCTCACTCCTTGCATAGCGATTTACGCAACCCTTAAACCTTACCTTAGACACCAACTAATCCAAGAAAACTTAAACCGGTTCACCTAAAGATTTTTGTTCCTTATTGAGCTCGATTCCTTAGGGCCAACGTCTAATTAGTTTTATTAGGCTTGGATTGTGTAGTGAGGAATTAGTGATTTTGGGCTAAGGAAAGGGCGATAAAATCCCCCACCTTATCTTGATTATGGGATTTTGCCCTTAAAAATATTTTCAAGTGTGTGCCAAACCCAGATGCTCAAATCACATTGGTGAATTCCTACTAACTATATGAAATGCAACCCTAGAAATTAAAAGCGACTAAAAAGGATGGAAAAGAAAAATATTTTTTTTAATTATGGTCAACAACACTCAAATGTGAGAAGAGAGCTCTTGTTTGAATTTATTATATTGTTAGTTAATGTCCAAGTGAAAGGTGGATTTTATTATGGTCAATAAAAATAAAATATTTTTGTTTTTTTAATCCTAATTGTCTCTAATTGTAAGAAACTAACTAAATGTGTGGAATTGAAAATATTAGAAAGAAGACTTAACACAAGCGAATCTCCAATTCCTCAATCTCCAATTCTTTGATCTTTAATCTCCAAGAAGTTCTTTCACAAAAACACACAAGTTAAAGAACCAAAATAATAAAATCCTATTTTAGCACCTTCCCGGCAACGACGCTAAAAACTTAGTGTGGCATAATTATGTACCAAAATTGCAAGTGCATAATTGATTAAGTAATAGTATAAAAATATCGATCCCACGAGGAAGGTGATTTTAAGAGATTATTAGAATTGGTTCTTATGTTTTGTGCGTGACAAAATAGGATTAAAGAATAAGTGTGATTATGGAGAGAGATATGATGAGTGATTGTTTTGAATATGTGCAAGTAACAATAAATTGAATTTTAGAGAAAAGAAATAAGAATCAAAGAATAAATGAAATCATAAGGGAAGAAAGAAGAATGAATAAAATCAATTAATAAAATCAAGAATGAAAAGAAAGTTCAGGAAAGTCAAGATGGAGGATTCAAGTAAGATATGAGAAATCTAGAATTTTATCCACTAGCTAATCTCAATTACAAAATACAAACTATTCTCTTTTTAACATATTTCAACTTAGATTTATTAAGTATAGACTATCAAGCCATTTAAGAAAAGAATAACCTATCAAATTATCATCTAAGTTAAAATAAAAATCATGATAAGAATAACAACAAGATAGTAATTCTAGAATTCATAAGTATAACCTATAAAACCATTTAAGATAAGCATAGATTATCAAATTCTTCTTCTACCAATTAGTTCTCTAATTGATTATCCTAAACATGATCATTTTAAGTATAAGAGAATAATTCATACAATATAAGGGAAATTAGACTAGTTTTATACAATTCTAAGATTACTACAAGAATTAATTTCACATCTTAAGAAATAAAAACAAGAAGAAAAAGAACTAATTACAAAAATAAAAAGAAAAGAAAAATCTAAACTATGAACAAGAATTAAATCTAACTACAAAGAATTAAAATCTAAACTACAAAATAAATTATAAAAATTTAATGTAAGAAAATAAATCTACTCTACAAATTAAAGTACAAAAAGAAATAGAAAGATAAAAAAATAAATCTACACTACAAGCATGAATGTAAATCTAACTAATAAGCAATAATAAAGATATTACTAAAAAGAACTAAAAGAGGAAAATAAAAGAAATGCAAACCTTAAAATTGCTCTTCATCTCCATCCTCATCATTCAACAAAGAGGAGAAAAAACAAATTTAAAATGGAGAAAAATTATTATTATTAATTGCAACAAAAGTTATAATTTTTTGGAAGGCCTTATCAATTAAGAGTAGCCCTCCTCTCCAAATAGAGTTACAAAATTTTTCACACTTGTAACCCCTCACTCACTATCCCTATTTATAGTAAACATCAGTGAATGAGATCCCTTGGATTTAAATCTTATCCAAAACCAACAAATTTTAGCCTTAGATCTGTAACAGAATGCCGATGGTATCGATGCCAGCATCGATAGGGATTGGGAGTCTTAGCCACTTCTTCTCCCCCCTCCTATTCTACGTACGACACTTTGTAGAATTATGTCATCAACGTTTGAAACCCGCTTTAGATGCATGCTACCATGGCAGGCAGCAGTGCATAAGATCGTCAGTAAGCCAAACGGACAGTGGGATAGATGAACTCTACTAGGATTACCTCAAAAGAGTGTGTGGGAACCACACATGTTTTCAACCATAACATAAAATACCTGGCAAGCAGGGCCTTAGTTGAGATCGGGGTCTTAGCGTGGTGGTGGAACGATTGAAAAGTCATTCCCACCTTGAATCCTCCTTCATCATGTTCGAGGGTTTCTAAGACGTTACCCCCAAATATTCTCTTCTCCACCCCTACCTGATCACAAACGATCGGTGGCAAGATGGGCATCTTCTTGTCATTTTGTGTTCTAAAACAAGTAGTCAGCCGAATTTTTGTGGCTGATACCCAGGGTCCTCTTCTTTTTGCCTTTGTGATCCATCGATCCGATGGTATGCAGGCAAATATGGTAATGGAAGAGCAACTCCTAGAGAGTCTCCACCACTTGTAGTAGCTTGTTAGAGAGATATTCAATCTCTTGTTGATTAGGAACGTACTCTTCGTACGGGAACTCCCCCATCAGCAATCCTGACACTTCATACATTTTATGAAGTGCGAAGCCCAATTCCCCATTTAGGGTGAAGAATGTACCGCTTTCAAGGCAATAGAGTTCTAGTATGCTTTGGGACAACAATACGTTGATCTTAAGGCCAAATTGCGTGGCCCTGAGGCAGAATACAACTTCGTACCCTGTAGATCAGAGTTCTCCTCCAATACAAACTCTGTGATTTGAGATCACCAAAGACTGTTGCTGGGTGCCGAGTGGACCCACCCGGAGCTCTAAAATCCTTAGGAGGAAATTGCCCCCCCGACATTGAAGAAGCAATGGTAGATAGTCTCCACCACAGTAGCTATCTCTCCCATCAGCAAGTCACTTTATAACAGGTACGGTGTAGGTCAGTGACACACTTGCTAGAGTTGTTAATACCAAAGCCAGCTGTCGAGCCCGTGAAAATGACACAAGTGACTTCGTCTTGAGTAGGAGTCAGGTCCTAATTCATTACACGAGGGATGAAGAGCGAGCGCAACTCCACGATGGAAAATCCCCTCAGCATGCTGGGGATGAAATAGTGGACACCATCCATAATATAGAGCCATCTGCTCTGACCCAGGAGCAGACATGTTAGGTTAGCCCGCATGTCACAAAAAAGAAAGTTTGGCTTCTTCATCTCCTTATGCTGAGAGTCGGTCATCGCAATGTCAGTAATCACTTCACGAAGGGTCAAGTAATGACCCCCAGAAACCCTCCGCTCTAACTCTGCAGGGCTATCAGCAGTGAGCACAGGTACAGGTTCGAGGAGGGGGAACCTGGCAAGAGCGTAGAAGCCCACACCACTGGCGTGGCCAATGGCACTGACTCTCAGAAAAGCCTCGTCAGAATAAGCAGCCGCATAACAAAAAAACAAAGTTAGAAATTTTTGACACAAAATCAAAAAATTTCGCTAAGTCCTAAACATAGGAGAGCTACGTTGTGCATGCAAGCTCCATTACACTGGCGAGCTAACAAAGCTCACCTGACATAACGAACCTCACCTGATAACGAGCTTTGCTTGACAAGCAGAGCTCTCCTGACAAGTAGAGCTCGCCTGATAAAGCTGTCACGACCCGCTTCCTAAAATACCCGGGAATCGGAACGTGAGCAAGCCCGTGACGTAATAGATTAAGAAGAATAAATAAAATAATATTTTTCCTCAACCTAATACGTTAAGCGTCAAGAAAATAAATGCAAAGGCACAGGTCCCCAATCATAATTAGCAAGAATATAAGGAAAAATACAGAATAAAATAATACATATCACAAATGAATATCGTGCAAGACATAATATTCGGGTTAATATGCCCTTATACATATTTGAATAAATGAATACTGGAGAATATAAAATACAGTGATCAAGCGGAAAAGGAAATGCTACAAAAGAAACTAGGATCATCAACTAAGAAGAGGTAGCTGAACTTCAACCTATTCTTCAACTCTATCTGTAAGGCACTCCCGCTGAGAATCCTCTGGCTCCTGACGATCTCCCAGCTTTATCTGTTCTTCCTGTAAGTCTGACGTACACCAGAAAAAATAGGTGTACGTCAGCATGCATGGCACACGACAAGACCCTACAAAACAATAGAATGAACAAAAACCTAAGCGAAAAACGATACGATAACAGAAATGATAAAAAAACATGCAACTAGAAGTCCGACAAAATCAACATGCAAATTCACTACTAAAACATGATAATCATAAGAATCCATAAATTAATCGGGTAACGAAGTTATGTAGCTAGCGATCGAAATAATCATCCAAGTGACAAGGTCATACAACTAGATGGAATTAATACTTAAAAATCTACAATAAGAGACGTAGTACGTCGAGTAAAATAATCTAAATAAGGAAACCCTCATGTATATACCATATGTATCAAATTGTAGATAATTAAATATTAATTTTGATGTATGTATGAAAAGAAAAACAACTGGCTTACATCTCACAAGAATCCATAATCATCCAAGTGATGAAAATATACTACTAGCCATCCTATCATAACTCACTGGTCCACATCTCAACAAAACTAACAGAGTCCACCATAAAACATGCAAGCATATTATTCTTGTTTTACATATTATTTGAATTAGGGAAGAATATTTTCATGTATATAATCGGGTCCCTGTAAACCTGTCCGGGGGCCACCTTCAAGTCAAGTATTGGCCCTCTGGCCCATGTATATAAACCTCACGATATCACGATAACGATAATAGGAAAGCGCATATGCCCGTTTATATACATGCTATATTCTCAATCCAATTCCCCTTTATAAACGCCATGTTTATCAGAGTAATTAAGCAACTGTACATGAAATATCGTGCACTAACCTCATAACATGTCTGATCAAGAGTGCATCATCTAGTCAATGCTATAATAGTAATAGTCAAGGAAACCTCATACTGGGATATCGATATCAAGGGAACTCAGGACTCCTCACATCAAGATATCGATGTCGAGTGAGTATAGCCATGCTCTGAAACACGATTATAAATCATACTTTTAATAGGAGTTGTCTTCATGTACAGTCTCTCCTATTGGATAACAACTAAGTGATAAAACAACAAGCTTCTACACAGCTAGTTTTGTCAAGTAATCCCACACAGGTAAAAATATATCACAGACTAATTAAATTAATTAACTCATAACAGATCTAGAAATTGAATTACAAATCAATAAGTAATGAGATCTTGCACATAATAATTTATGATAAAAAAAGAATTAAAATGAAAATAATTAAGGTTCAGGATCTTGCCGCGGGTCGGATCTGGTGCGGGGTGCGTGGCGGCGACACGCGAGAGAGGGCCTGTCGGGCTCGACTGGAGTTGCGTCGGATCTGATCGGAGGGTGGCGGATCTGGGTGAGGGGACATGAGAGAAGGTGGATATGATCGAGGATGACGAGCGACGACAGGTGGAGCTCGGGGCTGACCGGAGGTGGCTGGAGCCGATCTAAGGGTAGATCTAGGGCGGCGGTGACGGGCGGAGCTGCTGGTTGTTGAGCTCGACGGTGGAGGAGCTACAGGCAGCGAACTTAGCTCTGATGGGGCTCGCCGACGGTGGTTCGAGCGACTGAGGTCGGGATGAGGGAAGAGGATGGAGAAGATGGTGTTGATGGGTGTGGTAGAGTTTGGGATGATGGCGCTGGATCTGGCAGAGGCTAGCAATGGTCTCAGGCGGCGGCTTGGCTCGCTGGTGGTGGGTCGTCGCGGGTCAAGGGGGAGAGGCGATGCGGTTGGCGTGGGTTGTCAGAGGAGAACGAGAGGGGGAGAGAGAGAGAGATGAGTTGGGTAGCAGACGAGAGAGAGGGAGGAGAGAGAAGATGTTTGGCGGTAGGTTTTTGAGAAGAAGAGAACGAGAGATATATGTATATATGTAGGAGAAGAAAAAGGAAATTAGGGTTTTTTAAAAATTATTTAAAAATAATGATAATCAGGAAAAAATTAAATAATTATGTGAAAATTAACTACACATCAAAACGTACCAGTTATAATAATACAATCGATAGTACGCAATAGTAGAAGTAATACATGAAATTGTACAATTAAACAAGAATAATTAATAAAAAATATAATTTCTTATATTTAAAATCAAATACTCTTTTAAAAATAATAATTAAATATTTTAAAATACCAAAAAATTATTTTAACTAGTATGGAAAGTTCATGGTCCTTACAAAAGGAAAGGTCGCCCTACAAGCATAGCTCGCATGACTGGGTGAAGCTCGCCTGACAAGTAGAGCCCGCCTGACAAAGCGAAGTTTGCTTGAACAGCAGAACTTTGCCAAAGTAGACAAAGCTTGCTAGAAGAATGAACAACTCCTGTTCATCTTCTCAGATCAGTCCATAAGACCTAAAACCTACTTGAAGGTGATGGGGTCACGCCAAAGGCGGCTAGAGTGACGCCGGAGGCGATGGAAGAGGCGACTCCTCTCTTTCCCTTTGATGAAAGAGCTTTTCTTGGTGCCATTTCAGTTTCGAGATGAAGTCTAAGAAAGTGAGATCTTTTATCTCAAAGAAAGCAAATGAAAATTTTTCTAAGTGTGTAGAAATCTCTCAAGGAGGGAGATGAAGCTTTTATATAAGCATGAATCTGTTGGCCTTTTTATCTTGATGATGTCTTAACAAAAAATTTACAACAAATATTGCTTATCTAGTGCTTGTGTTTTCTTATTTATTCTAGGCAAACAATGTGTTGGAGGTCGGATAGACTAGAGCTTTCACGATCATATCCATTGGAGGATGGAATGAATAGTGTAGTGAAGCCATTTGCAGATCAAGTCATATTCAAGTTCAAGCTTCATCCGCATAGTTTACTAAGTCGAGCGTATTGAAGATCAAGATAGCTTAGGTAATTATATATATATATATACATATATACATATATACATAT
>BQKN01060798.1:30895-61915 GCA_022839385.1 Asparagus kiusianus | reverse complement strand
AAAAAAAAAAAAATCATATTATCACATATACATATATGTATGTAATAACAGCAGGTTGCACGTATCAATCAGCATTAGTTTGTACGTGCGGTAACAAAATATTTGGGAAGGCCTGACCTGTATCCAAGGGAAATGTCTGGTGACTGCAAAGGCCAGCGTCAGGGAGGGGTTCATGTGAGCACCGGAGATGTGGCCCACTGCGTATATCATCGTGGTCACGGTGAGGCCGCCGGCAATTGACGCTCCAAGCTGCGATACTTCGTGCTCATCACTCCGGTAAAGGGCGCCAGACCCGCTGCCAACGAACACTACCATGAACGTGGCTATCAGCTCTGCCATCACCTGCAAACACGTGCGTATGAACAACAACACGTACGTATGAACATATATACGCTGGCCTGCAGCTAAGTAATCAATCAAGCACTTGTGCTGCTTAATTACCTTTCTGAGGATACACGGAGGTAGTCGATCTCGAAGCTGATTGAGAGTTTTTGGGGGGTTTTGATCGGTTGGGATCTCACTGATTTCTAACGAGTGATCTTCTCACTACAAGAAATCTGGTATTTAACGACCAAAATTAGTGAAGGGACCAGTTAACCGTCATTAATGTGCATGTAATAACGACGGGTTTTAAAACATTCGTCGAGTGATTATAATTATTAGTAAAATGATGTGAGATGGGATAGCGGTTTTCCAATCTCTTCGTTAATTTGATCCTAATACCGTCGCTATTAGGTCTCCTTAAAGATGAAGGAATTCATTACCTTCATTGATCATATTCCTAATCATAATAGGACTTATAGATTAACCTATTACTATTAATCAAAATACCCAAAGCCCCAAACCCAAACCCGAAATAAATCCCCCGTAACTTCCCCTAATAATCCCTCTTAACTACAGCCGCAATATTCCCTCTAACCGCAGCCGCCATAATAATTAAACCCTAGATTTTATAAAAACCCCTACTATTCATCGTCATAAATTAAACGCTCATCTTCTTCGTAAATTCATCTTCCCGACCGCAACGTCGCCAACCCAACGTCGGCTGCCGCCCCAATGTCGCCCGCCACCGCTGCTTCATCCCAGCGTCGACCACCCGCCATCGCTGCTTCATCGCTGCTTCATCCCCAACGTCGCCCACCCCAGCAGCTTGCTCCTGTTGTCGTAGCGCCGCCCCACCGCCGGCATCATCCTAGCACCGCCGGCGTCATCCTAGCACCGCCGGCGTCATCCCAGCATCGCCCCAGTCCCCGCCTTCGCTCCGGGCTCGACGTACGGTAACCTACAACCTGGTTTGGTTTATTTGCACACAAGTCCCTATAGTTTCAACTACTTTGTACTTTTGCTTAATTCTATATTTGTAGTGGGTTGCTGGCCGTTGAAAAGGGAGATAAGTTAAAGGTTAGGGGGTAGAAATGAATTTTTAAGAAGGGAAAGAGTGGACCTCATACTATTGTCAACAAAGAGCAGTTTAATCTTGTTTATTTTTTAATTGAGATGGGATTATATTTAACCCAAAAAAAATGAATGATCCTAACATTTTGTGTCTTGAAATTATGCTTAAGTGCCAAAAGTTATCATTTAAAACAATATAGTCTCACTACAATTTGGACTTTCGAATTCCATAAATTGATAGTTAAATTAAAGTTTAACTTTTTGTTGGCCTTTTATGAAAACCTTGTTTTTTCAAAGGATAAAAATGGTGTCTAAAGTTTGACTCAAGGAATGATACTAAACTAATAGTTCTGTGTATTTTACATTACTAATCATGTCTTTTTAATAGATTTGAGTGCAAAAAAAAGTAAGGAAATTAGCCTGAATATAAACATATATAGAAATTTTGTTTAATATATTATAATAAGAGTGTTTGTTTAATTCTTTTGATTTCTTTAGGAACTAAAATAATCTGTATTAGGAAGTGCAATTCAGATGGCTAATTTTTGATAACCGTAGTTCTTGCGATGAATTGTATTTACTTTTTATTAGATGCTTTCAGATGTTTATCATTTTTAAATGCTTTTATATGTTGAATGACCCTATATATAAACATATGAGCCTTAAATAAAATTAAGCATTTCTTTGTGTTTAGTTTTTGACTAGATTGAATTATTTTTCAGGAAATTTTAGTACATTGCTTGAAATGGCACCAAATAAATATTGGATGGACCTAGTAGATGATGATAGACTTGATCCAAAATATGAAGAAGGGGTTGATAAGTTTTTAGACTATGCATATGAGAAGTTGTTGGATAGTTTCAATCAAAAGAATGGTGCCTTTAAAATTCAATGTCCATGTATTAAATGCAGCAACGTGAAGTCTGGTAATCGCGAGTCGGTAAAGACCCACTTGATTGTTCATAGAATTATTAAAAACTACAGATTTTGATGTCATCACGGCAAAAAACAGGGTGAGTCCATATCGGAGGTTGATGAAGAACAAGATGAAATGGCAGAAGAAAGCCAGAGTTACGATGAAATGCAAGAAATGATTGGAGATTTATTTCATAATTCACCTAGCATTGTTGCAACTGATGCCTGCACGTCGAGTCAGAATATTCTTAAACAGGAACCAGATGGACAGGCAAAACAATTCTACAGTCTTTTAGGTGATTCTGAGAAACCTTTGTATGAAGGCTCTAAATGTTCAAAGTTATCCGCCTTAGTAAAACTACTTCACATAAAGAGCCTAAATAGGTGGAGTAATAAATCATTCACAATGTTGCACCAATTTTTGAATGAGGAGCTATTGTTAGGGGAATCAACACTGCCTAATTCGTATGACGAGGCCAAAAAGTTGATCCGAGACCTTGGCCTATCATATGAAAAAATTGATTCTTGTCCATTTTCTTGCATGTTGTTTTGGAAAAGTGAAGAAGGTCTCGATACGTGTCAGAGATGTGGTGCTTCTAGGTGGAAACTTGATAAACATGGAAGAGAGATCAAGCGTAAGGCAAATGGTAAAAAAAATACCACAAAAGACATTGCGATACTTTCCTCTTAAGCCACGATTGCAAAGGCTTTACATGTCTTCGAAGACAGCTTCTGATATGAGATGGCACCATGAAAGACAAGTTGAGGGCGGAGTGATGAGGCATCCAGCTGACTCTGAGGCTTGGAAAAACTTTAATGAGCTACATGAAAGCTTTGCCGAAGAGCCTCGAAATGTTAGGCTTGGGCTTGCAAGCGATGGTTTCCAGCCTTTCACAAATTCAAAATTTTCATATAGCATATGGCCTGTTTTACTTGTACCATATAACTTACCACCATGGATGTGCATGAAGAAATCCAATTTTATTTTATCTATGCTCATTCCTGGTCCAACTGGTCCTGGAGATGCTATTGACACCTACTTACAACCGTTGATAGAAGAACTAAAGAGCAGAATAATATGGAGAATCTTCTTTGAACTGAATGTGACGCGATATATTAACTCGACAAGTTGCAAGATCATAACAACGATAACCTTGATGTTTCAAACTAATTCCTAAATAGATACAAGAAATAGCTCTGGGAGACAATTTATTATGTTCGTGAGATGGTATAAGAATAAAACGACAATAAAAAATGCACACCAGATCATAACAGGGAGGATGAGTATAAACACGACTAGGAGGAGTAGCACCAGAAAGAGCTCTAGATAGAGTGATATTAAAAGTATGAGTAGCAGTGAGAATGACCTAAGCCCAGAAAAGACGAGGAACAAAGTAAGAAATGAGCTTGGATTGAGCGGTATCGAGGATATGACGATGTTTGTATTCAGCAATACCATTTTGCTCATGAGTGTAGGGACATGAATGTTAAAAGATAGTCCATTGAGAGGACATGATAGAGCGCATGGTAGAGGATATGTACTCTTTGGCACAGTCAAAACGAAAAACTTTAATACGAGATTGATATTGAGTGAAGATCATAGCAGTGAAGGCTTGATAAGCAGTAAGTACATCAGAGTGATTCTTAAGTAGGTAAATCAACATAAAACGAGAGAAAAAGCCGATAAAACTAATATAATATAAGTAGCCTGTTTGTGTCAGGAACAAGTTTTGTTGTAGAATTCATTATAACTGTTTATCGATTATAATGAATACATAAGAGTGAGCTTCATACTTTATAAAACTACTCTTTATAACAAAAAATTAAATTATAATGCTCCTTAGAAACACACGTAGGATCATTTTGGATCGCTGCTTGCGTGGGATCTTTACCTGTGCCGGGGGTGCGTTAGTCTGTGGACCACTGACTCACAAATTCAGATTGAACCATGAAGGCTATTTGAGAATTCTTGTTTCATTTAGAAGTAAGAAAAAGGAAGTGAATATCTTATTGATGTAAGATAAACACTCTTCTTAAGATCAAGTCAAAGTTTAGATCTCAATAAACCACAAGAACTCTGAAAAAGACTTGCACGTGATGAAGACTCTATATTTCTTGCTTGAAATTCACCAAATTGCTCAAGTCTCTCTGTTGAATCTGCTCTAAAAATGCTCAGCCCTCCTCAGTAATAGTTCTAGTGGGGTATTTATAGCCTTTAGGAATAATAACTGAAGTCAAAAGTTAGAAAGAAGTCACATCGTAGGACTCCTATTTCCGAGACAGTTGTAACTGTCTCGGAAGCATGATGATCTTCCCATTTTCGAGATAGTTACAACTGTCTCGGAAGCTTGCTTCATTCCATCTGTTTTGTAACTACCTTAAACACATTTTAATACCATTATTTAGATAGTTATTAGCATGATTTCTGCTTATAACGTCCTCCCCATGTTCAAACACGATCTTTGGTAGTTATGAAGCCACGTGGCATGCACAAATTTCAAGAAAACTACCATTATTTTCTCCTTAGCTTCCGAGACAGTTGTAAGTGTCTCGGAAGTTTCTGAGATAGTTGTAAGTATCTCAGAATTTTTTGAGATAGTTGTAAGTGTCTCGGAAGTTTCCGAGACAGTTGTAAGTGTTTCGGAATTTTTCGAGACAATTGTAACTATCTCGGAAATTGTTGATTCCCTTCATGCTTCTGAGATATGTTTTGTGCCTCAAAACTTGTGTGATGCACTTCTTGTGCATTCTCTAGTTGATCTTTAGCTTTGGATGATCCTCTACAATTCAGATGATGACGTTTATCGCCTTCTCTATATCTTGAGCTACGTATGATAATCTATAG
Source organism: Asparagus kiusianus (assembly GCA_022839385.1). Lineage (NCBI taxonomy): Eukaryota > Viridiplantae > Streptophyta > Magnoliopsida > Asparagales > Asparagaceae > Asparagus > Asparagus kiusianus. Next base: position 56,760 of record BQKN01060798.1, on the reverse strand, counting down.
GCAATATTTGACGCCTACAGATACCTTCTCCAAAGTGTTTCAGCCTAAATTTTTTATAGAGAAGTATGAAATACTTTGGATATGATACACTTCTACTTCAATTCTTTAACTTCTTCGAATTTTAGTCTATTCAGTTTTTGTCGGATAGTTGAAATTTTCCCGGTGCTGCGTTTATCGCTTGACCATTATCGAAATTTTGAACTGAAGTTGTGTTGATTGCTAAATTCAGCTCGTGCCATTGAATCGATGATGAACTACTCATCTTGTTTGGAAGTTCGTATCTGAATTATGGATGAACTCCTAGGGATTATCCTTTGACTTGGAATTGATTTACACCTTGTTTTGACAAAGTTATTGATGCTTTTATTGGCGTCGACCTCCATTGCGATAGAAACATAGTTTATACTCATACGTTAATTGGAGTCTATACAGTTTAGGCTCTTGAGGTGTTGGAGCATGGAGAGTCAGTTTATACTCATGTACTCCTCAAAGTTTTTGAGAAACAGTTTAACCTAGTGTACCTGTTAGGAGGTTCAAGGAGATATAGTTTATACTCGTATACTCATCGGAGTATTCCAATATGCCAAAATGGATCGAGAACGCTTCACGAATGCCATCGACGACTTGTTGGGTCATCTCTTCTTCTGAGACAGTCGTAATTGTCTTAGAGTGCGAAACAGTTACAACTGTCTCAAAGTGCGAGACAGTTACAACTATCTCGAAGTGCGAGACAGTCATGACTATCTCCGAATCGGATTGTCGTGGTTGGGTTTCTTTAAAACCCGATACTTTATCGAACTGTCGGGGCTGGGTTTCTTTAAAACCCGATACTTAGGTCTTTTTCAACTCATTCTTCCGCCTCTTTTGCTTTCAAAACTTCTTCAAATCCTCTGTCAAGAGTTTTGCAGCCCATTTTCTTCCTTTGCCTTTGAAATCTGTCAGCTTTGGTTAAAGAAGACCTAGGGTTTTAACTATTCTTTGAAGGTTCGATCTTTTTCTTTGCATTCTTTTTTTCAAAGCTTATTTTTTTTCTTGATCCTTGATAAAAACCGAACCCTATATCATATTTTGGGGTGCTTTCATGATTTTTGTTTGATTTTAACCCAAAATATCCTAACATTTTGTAGGGGTTTCAATTAAAAATCATATTTTTATTATGTCTCCCAAGAAATATCACGTTCCCGAGGTAGATCGGCCTCTCATGCCTCTGAGAGGGTTGATCTTGGCGTCGTTTCTTATGGGGATACTTTTTCTCAACTCTTTGTTAATTTAAATTTTGTATTTTGTGAATCATGTGTGTAGGTCCTCGTTTACCATCCTTTGAGAGGCAATCGGGAAGGACCAGTGTCCTCCTTCGTGAGGATCGATGCTAAAAGATGTTGTTTTGCTTGGACAAAACACGTCTAAAGGCAAAAGGGGCGACTTTATATTGTTCCACATTTTTAAAAGGTCGGATATGTCGTCGTAGTGTTCGTACACGATGATATATACTGTCTTTTATGTGTGTGACACTTTAAATCATCTCACCTACTGTAAGGTGGTGACTCTACCTCATGGATTAACAAGATGAATTATATCCCTTACTTTAGCTTTAGAACATCCTTTTTTAATGAATTCCAACCAAATGTATATATTTTCTTCTTTTCAGTCTATTTTCCTTCCATGACCTTCCCTGATAGGGAGGTCACTGGCTAGAGTAGTGCTACGTACTCTCATTATGAAGGGATTCCTCTAATTGGAGAGGCCCCTCAATTCAGCTCTAACTGTCCGGAGGACGTCTCCGAGCTTATACGATGAGGAGATCATCGTATTCTATGTCGGTTGATTACTGACATGCCTCTGACTCGAGACTAAGATCCTACTTAGCCTCTGGGAAAGCCACAGTATTTGTTCAGAGACTCCGTAAAGGACCCGACGATTCTTTCTTGTGAACCAACGCAATGGTTGTATGGGAGTGGGTAATTATTCATGTATTTTCCATCAATTCCTCGTCACCACTCTCTCCTGCAGTTTAGGAATTTAGTTGTAGGCCGTGAGATGTTTTAGAAATTGACTGAGGATTACGAGCGTGTCTATTATGGGTTCATCGGGAAAGATACTATTACTCTAGGATCAAGTGACAAGACATCTATAAGAGGGCTTCACTCCGGTGTTTAGGATCAAGATAACTTTCCTTAAAACGAGTTAATGCTCAAGACTAATATAGTAAAAAGTCATTTGGCTAGATTAAGAAGAGAGCTTCCAATCAAGAAATTTAGGTGTTATGGATGGATCTATTATTCTAGGGATAAATGGTAGACCAAGATGACCAATTATGTGTTGAACCGTTGGGGACGTGAATTTGCTGAAATAGGATTATCTGTTCCCATACGTGCAAGTATGCATGGACTGCAGATTAATGTCGACCATTTCTTTACCTTGTTCGAGATTTATAATCTGGACACCAACACCTTTTTCTACCAAGAATGGAGAATTAGGACTCCCTCTTCACGAAATGATAAAGGTATCAGGTTACCCATGGGTGATGTACCATATAAGAAATTCTTTCCAACGGTTAGTCAACTGAATAGAATGAAAGAACGAGCTACCATAGCTTATGACACTCTATGGGAGTTGACGTGTCATTATTACACTACTATGGCGGAAATCGATATCAAGGCTAAGAAGAAGTCCATGTAGATCAGCTTGAAGCAATTTGTCGATTATCTGTTCCAAAACCTCGAGAATCATTTGAGTCAAGCATGTGAATTACCTCCTCTAACCCCGTCAGTAATTAGTAGGCTATTGGAGAAGACAAATGCTCAGATATATACTTCTTGCTCGGAAGACGGATTCCCCTATGGTACTAAGTTTAGATCATTTTTATGGTAAGCTAGCACGAGGATTAACCCAACAACTCTTCTAGCCGGGTACTTGGCTATTTGGTTAAAAAATGTGTGGTGCCTCATCAGCCTTCAGATGCGATGCCGATTGAAGTTCTATATCTAGCAATTCAATTAGCAAACGTGTCACAGGCTAGCTCTACTCCCGGCAATGATCGCGAACATTCACAATGGACTCCGTCATTTGGCCACGACATTTACACAATAGGGAAAGAAGCCCTCCACTAAGATCCCGATTCCCAACCTCGAATTGCTGTATACTTATTTGATGACCTGGTTGGTTCTTCATCGGCCACACTTGATGTTAGCTCCCGAAACTGTTAATCCAGATTCCCCCCAATTGCAAATTTTGGAAGGATCTAGGTGGGTACTTAAACAATGGCGTGATGTGTCCCAGTAATTCAAAGTTCATAAATGTTAGGAATTTTTTTCGTGCTTCCCAAAATTTTTCGGCACTTATAATGACACCCTATTGGACATTGAAGAGCCAAGGGAGGATCGTACTGTATTAGACGTCGGATGCTTCAGATGGTTAATGAACATTCGTCCCAGCTATCTAATTTTTAGAGTAAAGAACGCCTGCAGCATTGAACCATACTTTCCCTATAGATTTGCTCGCCAATATGGCTATGACCAGCTGTACATCGGCAACCCAAACAGATAACTCAGAGTTTGTGGGGGTCTTATCGATGGAGAAAGGGCTTGGTTTTGGAGCATAGTTGGCTGTACAAATGCTTAATTTGACCTTTCGTTGGCGGTACCTCCTTTACAAATGATATTTTTATATTGTAAATGGCTTATAGCTGCCAACACCACCACCAGAAACAAGAGGATCTTAGAGTTAGAAGCAGAGGCTGCATCTCAACGTGCTACAGAGGTTGTCCGCAAAACCGTGCTTTTGCGAAAAAGGAAAGGAACCTACTGAGTCTTTGAGACAAGAAAAATAGATTGCTCATTCAGATGACAGTGAGGAGGAACTTCAAACTAACGAAGCGGAGACCTCTGAGGAAGAATGTGAAGCTGACACCAGGTCTGAGGATAAGGTTGTGGGTGCCGAGCCTAATGTTGGTGACTATGAGAGAGAGGTTGGTCTTCCTTCCTATTTCTTCGAAAGAGGGTATGTAAACCCTTCCATTACTCTTAGGACTCATGTTGATCCCTCTCAATTGCCATACGCTCCAAAAAGGAGAAGGGAAAGGGTTGTTATGACCTCTCCTAATCAGATGACAGTGGTGGTTCTTAGAGGAGATGAAGAGGAAGAAGATACAATGCCCCTCATGCATAGACAGAGTTCTCGGTCCTCAACTCAGGCTCAAGCTCAAACCCAAGATCGTCCAAAAGCAGAGTTATGCACTAAACATCATCATGAGAGATCTGAGACTACAGGAGAAGCGTCTTCATTGAAGAGGAGGAAGAAGGTTATACATCGACAACGCACTCCTCTTCCTGCATTAGAAGAGTGATTCACCCATTATGTTCCTTCTGACGAACAAGGTAATGACTCATCCCTATTTCTATTTTGCTATTTCCCTTTTTTGTTAGGATTTAAACTTATTCCGCATTTGGTCTTCGTATGGGGTTGTGAAGAAGGGCAAATTCTAGTTGATACCACTTCTCCCAGCATTATAGAAATTGAGGAACCTAGCTTCGTTCGACAAATGCATGACGCAATGGATGACGAACCCGCTGGCGCTCAAACAACTTCCCTTACTAACATCAATCTACCGACTCCAAGCTTAGGTATGGACATTTCCCCATTCGGAGGGCAATTCTGAGAGAAGAGTGAGTCGGAATGCATACATCTTCTAATGACCTGTGCACTTTATCTCCTTTTAGTGAAACTAAAGGACGTGGGTGCAAGTAGTGGAGTTATCGAATCCACCATAGTCAGTGAAGGTAAGTCTGATTTCCATTTTGTGTTAAATCATATATGTATATATATTGTTCATGATTTAGTATATCCTGTCGAAGCCACGATGAATGAACCGGCCAAAGGAGAGGCCGTTCACGCTACTGAGGTCGATGATCATAATGAACACAATCTCAATCTTGATCTTTCAGAAGATGACCATTAATATATCTCCAATTTATTATTAGGAAAAACTCCTGGTGCGGCTACAGGACCAACTGTTGGAGTTGGTTCAACTAAAGCTAGTTTCTCTAAAGGTAGGAATTTTAATCTGTAACCTCCATTGTCTCTTTGTCGATTAACTTTAAACAATCATACAAGAGTTTTAATTATAGGACCAATTACTAAAATCGGTGTAACTATAATTATTGGAATGTCTGATCAGCCTGAGGGTCTTGGTTTCTTGTTGTTGGCAGGAACCAAAGCCAAGACCCTATCCTCAGTTCCAGAGTCTGAAATTCTCACCTCATTAGACCCGATGATGATAGAAGCTACTGCCACTACTAAGGTTAGTCTTGTCGCAACAACTGTGAGACCAACCGAAAAAGTTGGTACATCGACAGCTGTTGTATCTGGCATAACTCCGTCTCTTCATGAAGTTGAAAGAGCAGGAACGGGCGCAGAACATAAAATTGATATAACCCTGATTAAAACTGGAGTATCTTCTACGGGACTCGGTATATTTTTACTTGCCAATACTTTTGAATTATAAGTCTTGAATATTAATTCAACTATTCTTTTGAGTACTTTCTTTCTTTTGTCTTTATTGTAGCGCCTTCTTTATCATTGTCCGAGTCTATTCAAGCATTAATATTAGATGAAGACCCGGACAAGGCCGTTATCTGCTATGATCTTCAAAGCCTCATCTCTTTTCTGAATACTATGCTTGATCGAATTGTCCTCAAAGGATCACCTTTCGAGAATTTTAGGAGATCTATCGACCTCCATGTATTAGGGATTAGAGAAGAAGGATATGCTGAATTGGTCGATTCGATCGAGGCTTACTTAGTTGACCTCAAGCAAAATGTCAAACATTTGAGGGACCTTCGTACCAACGACGCACTTTCTTATATTGCTTCTTGAATGGACTCAAGGTTACAAGCATAGCACAATTCACAAAATTAGCCGAACTCAAGCTTCAAAAATTAAGAGCTCGCATTACTCAGATTAGGGTGAACATTACCAAAAAAATACAATCCAAGATTGACTTGCATCAAGCTTTAGACACAGGTCAAGCCGAGATAGCCCGTTTTAAGGAACAACTTGAGAAAGCCGAGGATGCTCGGGAGATTTTGGAATCTAATTTGGCGAAAGTAAATCAAGTCGAAGCGAACATGTTTCAGCAACTGGAGCTTCAAGATAAGATATTCTCTAACAAGGAACAAGAGGTTGCTAAGCTTCAAAGTACTAACAAAGAGACCTTAAAAGCTAACTTGGTAGTTGAGTTTAAACAGGCTTATACGACAGAGCTTTTGAAACTTGAAGAACAAATTCACCGTTATAAGTTATTTTAGATTGAGAACACTTTTTTTCTCTTTTTTTTGAACTTTCTTTGTATTTTTGTTTGAATGTTTCTGATGAATAAAGTAAACTCTTTTGCTTATTGACTATTTATTATGATTACTTCTTCTTGTTTAGAATAAATAACCATAATACTCATAGAATTTTGGCAAACCCTCAGCCATCAACAGATTTAATGTGCCTTTACCGATTACCGTTTGAATCAAGCTAGTATGTAAATTGTCTAAATTTGTTTCACATATCACGTTATGCTAAAAGAATGAACTCTTTTAGACTGTGCTATATTGTTGAATATATAGGCTACATGTATCAGATGTAGATTTATCTCTAATAAGGGATCGAGATAACATCCCCCATGCATAACGGGCATTGATTCAGAGGTGTTAAAAAAATTGTGTCTTCTCTTGGGGCAAAGACGAACCCAAAATCGGAGAGGAAGAATTTTATATTCTATCTCATTGTCTCTTTTTTGTTGGTAGAGATGAGCCTAAAATCAGAGAGGAAGAATTTTATATTCTATCTCATTGTCTCTTTTTTGTTGGTAGAGATGAGCCCAAAATCGGAGAGGAAGAATTTTATATTCTATCTCCTTATCTCAAAAGAAACTCAAAATGGGAGCTCCACTTTAAGAATCTGAAAGGTGAAACTAAGAGTGGGATCTCTACTCTGAGAATCGAGAAGATTTAGATAACCCTAACTGTTTAAAAGTTTGGTTATTCAATTTATGGACTTCTCGTTCATGAAAGGAATCGAGAAGGGATTTTGGTTTTGGTCCTAACTATAGGAAGGTTTGACCAAGTGGGAGTTGAGACAATTCTACCTTTTATAGGCTTAATTGTTCAAATTAGGTTGAGACCATTTCTTTTATTAAAAGGGGATCTCAGTTTTGAAAGTGGACCTCTCTTTCATGGAAGAAATCAAGAGGGGATTTTGGCTTTGGTCATAATTGTAGGAAGGTTTGACCAAATAAAAAATTAGAGAAAGGTATAAATAACAGTAGGAATGTTGACTTGTATAAATCACTCAGTGCGGGTTTTCGGTGTCAAGTAACAAGGACCTGACATAAAGGGATTTATTGATTGCTATAGATTAGTAAATTGAACTTTTGAATGTTGTATCATAACTTTAACAGTGGGAGTGTTAAAGACTAGATACAGTGGCAGTTTGAATGATTTTAATCCACGAAGGATTTTAGTGGACCCACCGTCAATTCACTTGATCGGTGAGGGATTTTGTGATGAAGGGTTGTGAATCATCAAGCACTCCGTAATTGCTCCATGGGGGTTTCGTGAGAAAAGATCGACTATATGTAGTCGTTGAATCTCATCTCAGCGAAAAGATGCTTGGAAAGTCACAATGATAAATTCTTAATCATTTTGGAAATAATTAGATAACCACAGTGGTAGATTCTTAATCATTTTTATAATAATTAAGAATGAATTGTTCAGATGATCAGTTTCTATCTGAAATAATTAATTGACCTCGGGTTATCCTTAAAATACCATGTATAGTATTTTTTAGGAACTTCCCATTTTAACAAGTTATCCTGAACGTACTAAGGGTAGTACTTTTTTCGGAACTTCCTATTTATTGGCATCATAATTTTGTGACCATCTTGGGTGATCAAGCGATATGTACCGTTTGAATAGATTGTCTCTATTACGAATGACCCCTCCTATTTGGATTGGAATTTTTCTTTATTCTTGGAATTGAGAATCATGGGTCGTCGAACAGCAAGAACCAGGTCTCCTTCCATGAAGTTTCGTTGTCAGACTCTTTTATCAAAAGCCCAAGAAATTTTAGCCTGGTAAAACTCGATTTGTTGCTAAGCTTCCAAACACTTTTCATCTAACATCTCCAACTCTTCAAGATGTTTTTGATGTTGTTCTTCCATCATCATTCCCGTTGCGAGAGTGATGCGGAGAGAGGGAATTTGTATTTCCAAAGGAATGACAGTTTCACATCCATATACTAAGGAGTATGGAGTCATTCTGCTTAGCGTACAGATGGTGGTACGATAAGCCCATAAAGCTTTACCAAGTTTGTCGTCCCAGTCTCGCTTATTAACTCTTACAAGTTTTAACAAAATCTTAATAATTGTCTTATTGAAAGCTTCAGCCAATCCGTTAGTTGTGGGATTATAGGCCGTTGATGAAACATCCTAAATTTCGAATTTATAGTAGAATTTAATGAATGTGTTGCTAACGAATTGAGAGCCATTATCATGTACTATTCATCTTGAGACACCATATAGATATATGATATGGTGTTTAATAAATTTAACAACATCGCTCATCTTTACTTCTTTAAGTGGAACCGCTTCGGCCTATTTTAAGAAGTAATCGGTGATCGCCAGAATAAAACGGTCACCTTTGATACAGATAATGCCGTCAATGCATCTACATATATTTTTGGAGACGTGGAATGTACTCGATGAAAAATTCTTCTAACGAGTTCGCCATTTCAATGGATGCCTGGTGGTATGGAATCAGATCTTGATTTCTGACCTCATACTCTCCTCGTATCTGATTGACTATCAGTTGAGAATCACCAAAAACTTTAAGGTATTTGACCCACAACTCTTTAGCGAAATTAAGTCCAATTATTAATACGTTGTACTCTGCTATATTATTGGATAAAGGTTCGATCAATGAATAGGCTCGAGGCAATACGTGTTTTTCTAGGGAAACTAGTACGACTCCGACACCTAAAGATATTTTCGAACATCCCGGAGTGTTCGGTACATTGGTTGTTCAGGAAGCTCCATTGAAGTATAATTGCCATACTTGTTGATGTGAATTGGTGTTAACTTCGTGAGTTTCATCCGGCAACTCTTCATACAATTCAACTGTATCTTTTGTAAGATTAACCACCATAAGATCGCAAATTGCTTGGCCTTTCACTGACTTCTGCTGTTTGAAATGTAGGTCGTATTGGGATAAGAGTAGAGCCCACCTAGCTAAATGCCATTTCATAGAGGTCGGTTGGGTAATGAACACTCGAATGGGTTTTACGTTAGAAATGACATAAATCGTCTATCCAACTAAGTAATGCTGCATCTTTTGAATTGCGAACACTAAGGCGAGACATTCCTTCTCAATCATCGGATATCGAGATTCGGCACCTACTAACGTACGACTTAGGTAATATACCGCTTGATCATAACTGCTATCGTCGTCTTGTGGAAACAATACACTTAACGAATAGCTCGTCGCTTTGACATAAATAAAAAATAATTTACCAGACTTTGGTGCAACGAGAATAGGTGGATTCACTAGATATATTTTGATATCCTCCAATGATTTTTGATAGGCTTCATCCCAAATGAATAACACACCTTCTTTGTGAGTTTAGAGAATGGCTAACATTTTCCCGAAAGGTTTGATATGAACCGACGAATATAAGCCAATCGTCCCTACAATCCTCTGACTTCCTTAAGCTTTCTCGGGGGTCGCAATTTATGTATTGCTTTCACTTTGTCAGGATCGATGTGGATACCTTTTGTGGTGACGACGAATCCAACGAATTTACCGCTAGACATTCTAAGGAAGGATTTAGTAGGGTTCATCTTCAATTGATGACTCCTCATAAGATCGAGCATCGTCTTCAACTCGTTAATGTGATCGTTCTTGTCACGACTCTTAACAACCAAATCGTTAACATAACGTTTGACAGTCTTCCGAAGATGTTCTTAAAAGATCTTCATCATTGCTCGTTGGTATATAGCACCAATGTTCTTTAAGCCAAAAGGCATGACTGTATAACAGTAAACGCCTAGGGATGTCCTAAATGCGGTATGCTTTTCATCATCCGGGTGTATCTTAATTTGATTGTATCTAGAAAATACATCCATAAATAACATTCTCTCGAATTCGTATGTGTTTTTAATGATGACGTCTGTAATCAGAAGAGGAAAGTCATGGGAAAAGCAGTATTTAGATCTCTGAAGTTAATATAGATACTGATTTTCCTATTCTTTTTAAGGACCAGGAGAATATTTTACAACCAATCAGTATGTTGTTCTTCCCTGATGAAGCCTGAATCAATTAATTTATTAACTTCTACTTCTCTCGCTTCCATAATTTGTGGAGGAAACCGTCTCCGTTGTTTGATAAGTTTAACATCTGGTTTGATGTTAAGGCCGTGCATTGCCACGTTCGGGCCAAGTCCCGGCATATCTTCGTAATTCCAAGCGAAAACATTGATATATTCTCTAATGAGGATGATCAATTCTTCTTTCTCCTCTGATGGAAGATTGTCACTAATAAATATGGCCTTCGGATTGACTTCGTCACCCATATTGATCTGGACTACATTATCTTTAGTAGGGGGTTTTCTCTGTTCTAATCGATCACCATATTGAATGTTCATGTAATATATCCAGAAATCTTCCTAAGTAGGTAATTAATCATCTTCTTCTGTTGTAGAGGGATCAATGGTGGCCATGATTGACATTAAACCTTTGAACATTTCTCCAAGGCTAAAGTCAGAATCCCAACTTGAGGAATCAGATGAATACCCGTTCTTATTTGTTAATTGGTTAATAACTTGCCATCAACATTCGTTATCAGATAACAGGACATAACCTAAACCTCTTCTATTGCTCTAATAATTATCAGATTTTCCTTTCGGTACATAGGCAGGATGGGGTGGAACCCGGGTACCTTGACGAAAGCGAAGACCTTCATCGAGCATGAGGTCGTACCCTTGCTTCTTCATGTAGTCACTCGCTTATGAACTATATCTGTATAAATGTCGTCTAGGCCCTTCATCATCAGTATTAGTTTCCATGAAGAGATCGGAGGGCGGGAATGTCTCCACTTTACCAAAGATTATTTCTTTTTCACCTCCTGCCTTTGTAGGTAAGACTAAGGTTATTCGGAAGGAGTCTTGGATGCACTTCTTCGTCGTGCAAGACAACCAAAGTGGCATGTGTATGTTGGGATTGTCATACAGTTTTTGCATTATATTATCGAGACAATGCATGTACTCTAAATCATCATTTATTATTTCATCGGCAAGTTGTCAGTTACAACTTTCATCCGACGATTCACCACCGTTAAGATTGATTACAAGAGATTAAATATCATTCAATACAAGACCTTTACTATAATCGAGCTCGGCTTCAATATCAGTTTCTTCTTCGCTGTCCGTACCATAGGCTGGTGGTTCAGTATCGGATTAGGTACCATAAAGAAGGGAGTCAGTAAAGTAATTTTCTAACCCCTTAAATGGTTGCTTATCCGCGACCACCGTCTTGACCTCATTATTTGTGTTAATATATTTTAGACACTGATGAAGGGTAGAGGGAACTATAATATTACTATGGATCCAAGGGCGACCCAACTACAAGTTATAAGAAGTCTCTACATCAATCACATATCAAGTGACTTCCGACTTCAAATCTCCGAGTGACACTTCACCCAGATCTTTCCCAATGGCCTGGACCTATTGGTGTTGAATCCGTAGATAGTGGTTCCCGTGGAGGCTAATTTGCTGGCGGGAATTCCAAGGTGGTACATCAACTAAAGTGGCATGATACTAACAGTGGAACCCGGATCGACTTGGATCCGGTTAACAACGCTTGAGCTAATATATCCAGTAAATACAAAGGCTTATCATGCTTCGAATTCTTCACTTGCATATCCTCTTTGGTTAAAGCAATACAAGAAAATTTTGTGGCTGCCAAATTACAGTGTTGAATTGATACCTCCGGTTCTTTAGGGATTGGCTTAATCTGAGTGAGAAACACCTCAGAATCAGTCAAAGCTTCTTGTAAAGCTTCCCTGGTATCTTTTGAAAGACGCAGCAACTCGTATAGAGTGATCCTCACTAGGATATTGCCTAACTGAGCCATGACATCAAAACAGTAAGGAGTGTTTGAACTTTTTAGTTTATCTCTTTCAATGGGTCGATTGAAATGAGACTGCTTTGGAATTTGAACTTCTTTGTGCTAAGGTTCCTTCTTTTTTTGCTTAGCCAACTTTTGAGGTTTTTCAGCCGATATAGGGGGATTTGCAACCACCCCCAGCTCGGCTAAGGTTTTGGAAGGTGTAAGTTTAACCACCCCTGCTCAGCTAATTGTTCGGAAGCACTTGGATAGTTAAAACTATATTCATTTCCACTCCTGGTAGCAAAGGCTTCATGCTCTTCCTCAGAAAGCGGTAAAGTTTGGATTTCTTCATTATTTTCTTTAGGAATTGCCGAGGCTCCATAACAGAACTTCTCTTTTCCTTTGCCTTTCACTTCTTCTTGGATGCAGATGTCGTCCATTGTTCTTCTTCAAGCAAATCAAGATGAACCAAGAGGATTTCTCTATTTGGGGCTGTATGTGACACAAGTCTCTTTTGGCATTGTCTGTAAAGGTCATCGTTGATGATTTGTATTTTAATCTTTGACACCGTTTTGGGTTGAAACCATGACAAAAGAACTGAACCGAAGCTAATGGATACTGCATTTGTGCCTACTTTCTTCTCTTTCGACTTCGTGGTCATAATACCAACGTCGATTAAAGTTTGTATTTTGTCTTTTAAGACATAACACACTTTGGTAGGATGATGGATCCTTCTATGATATACATAATATTTTGGGGCTATAGTCTTCTTAGCTTCTTCCTGATTCGTGATCGGTGGAAGTTTGATCTTGTTGTTCTCCTAAAGATACTTAAAGATAATCGGTACTTCGTCATCCCTGAAAGAGTATTCTTTTTGGAATCGAAGTTCTAAAGTCTTAGGCTGCCTTGGAGACTGCTGTGATTGGTGTGGCAGCTGGAAAGGTGGCTGTTGAGATTGTTGTTGTTGCGGTTATTGTGATGTCTGGTGAGCAACAATAGCCGTCGCAGGCCCCTTTCCTCTTCCCCGAAGATTAAAATTTTGCTTTTGAGGGTTAGCTGGTGAACCTCGTACTTTTAATTATTTCCATGTTTTGGAAGGCACAACCCCCATGAATTCTAGGACATCAAAAGAGAGGTTATTGTGGCATTTCTTAAGAATGAACTCTTCGGTGAGCGGATCCTAACAATTTACCGCTTTGTTTCGGAATCGTTTGACAAAGATATCAACTGATTCCCCATCTTTCTATTTCTCATCCACAAAGTACCAATCGATACCTTGGTGTCATCGTTGAAGAAATTAGTAAGGAATAAACCTTCCATATTATTCCAACTGTTGATACTTCTACTCTTAAGACGTCGGTACCAATCAAAGGTGACCCCACGACAGATCCCAACGAATGATCGGACCATCAAAGTCTCATTTCTGAAGATTACACCCAAATAAGATTTAAAATAAATCAAGTGTTGAGTGGGTGAACCCTTACCATCAAAAGGAGTAAAGTTAATTAGACTAAATTTTGGGGGATAAGGAATTGAGTCCCACTCCCTCGGATATGGGCATGGAATGCCCGTTTTCTTCACTTCTTAAGCCGTCATTAGGGCATTGACTTTGTTCTCAAGGTCTTGCATTTTCTTATCTTCATCTATATTCTTCTTAGGGTGAGTTTGAGAAGGTTGGATAGACAATTTGACCGGACCACCTTCAGATTTATTAGGAGGAGAATCAGCCAAGATAGTTTCATCCACCTCTTCGTCACTATCAACCTTAGTTATCCAAACACGTATAATATTACGCCTACTAGACTCTACCTTTTGACTTGATTCTGGCTGTTGTAGATGTTGTTGAGCCTACAAATCCCTCATCTGTTGCTTCGTCAACTCCATCTCCATTTTTATTTCAGCTCTGATCTCTTCTCGTTGCTTAGCCAAAGCTTCTTGTAACATCTGGGCCAACTGATCAGGTGTAATCGTGAATGATTCCCTAGCTTATCCTATACTAGACATCATATCATCGGAAACAAGTGCAGAGTTAGTATCTGAAAGTTCATCTTCAAAAGATGTCCTTCATGCATGCTCTTATAATCTCTGCGACGGTTGGCTCTTAACTGTAGTTGTGACATTTTTTGAGAAAGACCACGGTCAACCCTTCCTCTTGGAGAGAAATCAGGATCAGAATTGGTGACACGTTGTCTTCTTCTATCTGTCATATTGATGGTAACTTCAGGAAATTCATCCTCTTGAACAGTAGGCTTCTTTCAGAAACACCTCGACTTTTATTTTGGCACTTTAGTGAAAAGTATCTGGAACACAGAAACTCTTGTTGGAATAGCTTTAGAGCAACTACATTCAGACAATACTGCTTTAATAAGCCTCTCATATACGCAATAATGACTTGTTGCTCGAGTAGTCCTCTTCCGTGATTTGTTTCCACCCTTATTTTGATAGTACAGCTCGTTAGTATGATGACCAGAGCAACCTATGTTCTGTTTTTGTTTTTGAACCTTGTTGATATATCCAGGACGACTTGTTGTCATATGTTTAGATCCACTCCCTTGCGGGCATGGAATCTTTAAAGGCCTCAAACGAGAGGAAATCAGAGCTTTTCCCTCTTGGGATTGCTTTGTCCTAATATAAGGATACTTACGACTCCCAGCATAAGAATTTACTCGGGGTTCATTCACCGTACCGGAGCGTTCTTTGACTAGAGTTTTACCTCAATCATTAGATAAAGGACCAAGGCAATCCACCATTATGATTTTAAATTTTGATAGGTTCGGACTGACCCATGGCTTCACTGGTGACATAGCAGATGTGGATGTAGTAGACGGACCAGGAATGGATGTTGACAGCATCAGAGGAGAGGCCTTGGAAGCTTCTCTTTGGCCGAGACACTTGTGTGTGTCTCGGTTGAAGGATACCTCCCTCCTATTTACCAATTTAGATTTGGGAATCCATACTCGGCTGGTTCTTGGTGATTCTTTAGACACGATTTCCTTCTTCTCTTCTCGCCTTTGTTGTAAAAGAGAACGGGCACGAGCGGCGTTTGCACGATATTTTTGTATGCATTCTTTAAGGGTTGAACAAGCTCTTTTGACGAGAGTCAATTCCTCTATAGTGAGCTTAGCAGAGATGTGAGTGGCTTGTCATTGAAACGACTAGACCACTTGTTGTTTCCTCGACTCTAGGTCTGCATAGTAGTGAACCCCATCGGTTTGTTCCAAGGCTTTCACTATTCGGCGACCACGTCACTGACGTTGTCTCTGACGAGCCCTCTTCGTCAATGCCGGTGGGCTTTGGTTCAATGACTCTTTAACTGGAGAAGAGTCATTGTGAGTAGAGGTGTTGTGAGTAGAATCTTCAGCAAAAATCGGACGAGAGTCTTTACCCATAGCATTCGATGGATCGAAAACTTAAAATCCTTCTTAGAAGACAAAATCTTCCTGCATTTGCGAGGCGAGGAAGACATTAAGGATGAGGACGACAGATATTCCTTAAACTTTGCTTGGTCGATTTTATATTCGACTGTGGATTCAACTGGGATCTTGATCGGCTACGACACGATGGTCTCGATAGCGAGACCGTTAGCTTCCACTGTGGTCGCCAGTGTGTTTGCGTCATGAACAAGTTTTGTTATAGAATTCATTATAATTATTTATCGATTATAATGAATACATAAGAGTGAGCTTCGTGCTTTATAAAACTATTCTTTACAACAAAAAATTAAATTATAATGCTCCTTAGAAACACACGTAGGATTGTTTTGGATCGCTGCTTGTATGAGATCTTTGCCTATGCCGAGAGTGCGTTAACCCTGGACCACTGAATCACAAATTCAGATTGAACCATGAAAGTTATTTTAGAATTCTTTCTTTGTTTAGAAGTAAGAAAAAGGAAGTGAATATCTTATCGATGTAAGATAAACACTCTTCTTAAGATCAAGTCAAAGCTTAGATCTCAAGGAATCACAAGAATTATGAAAAAGACTTACACGTGATGAAGACTCTCTCTTTCTTGCTTGGAATTCACTAAATTGCTCAAGTCTCTCAGCTTAATCTGCTCCAAAAATGCCCAGCCCTCCTTAGTAATGGTCCTATGGGGGTATTTATAGCCTTTAGGAACAATAACTAAAGTCAAAAGTTGGAAAGAAGTCAAATCAGGGGACTCCTATTTTCGAGACAGTTATTACTGTCTCAGAAGCATGATGATCTTCCCATTTCTGAGACAGTTACAATTGTCTCGGAAACCTTTTTCATTCCAGTTGTTTTGTAACTACCTTAAACATGTTTTAATGCCATTATTTGGGCAGTTATTTGCGTGATTTTCGCTTGTAACATCATTCCCATGTTCAAACATGATCTTTGGTAGTTATGGAGCCATGTGGCATGCACAAATCTCAAAAAACTACCATTCTTTTCTCCTTAGCTTCCGAGACAGTTGTAAGTGTCTCAGAAGTTTTTGAGACAGTTGTAAGTGTCTTGGAATTTTCCAATACAGTTGTAAGTATCTCGGAAGTTTTCGAGATAGTTGTAACTATCTCGGAAACTGTTGATTCCCTTCATGCTTCTGAGATATGTTTTGCGCCTCTAACTTGTGTGATGCGCCTCAAAACTTGTGTGATGCGCTTCTTGTGCATTCTCTAGTTGATCTTTAGCTTTGGATGATTCTCTGAAATTCAGAGGATGACGTTTATTGCATTCTCTCTATCTTGAGCTACGCATGATAATCTATAGGCAATTTTTGATGCTTACATAGCCAAATGAAGAAGGTAGAGGAGCTAGCCCCTAAATATCAGAATGTACTAAATCAAATAAGGAAGTGGATACAGATGTACTCATTTTAAATGGTAAAGCTGTGAATTTAGCCAATTTACAACCAGTACATGACTCAATATTAGAACTAGATGATATAGGACCAAGTACTCTAGACTGAATAAGACTCTCTAGTTTTTTATTAGACACATGACCAAGTCGTCTATACCACAAATTGGTAGGAAGCAAGGTATATGGTTTTGACAAACAAATAGAAACAATAAGAGAACGTGGACATATGGACTCTGAAAGGTAAAGATATTCTAGAAAATACAGGTTGCCTCCTACAACCCACCCCAACTATTTTGCCTGTCTATGAATCCTGCACAAGATAAGTATCGGAAGAAAATGAGACAAGCAAGCCATCCATACATAAAGAGCTAATAAAAATTAAATTCAAGCATAACTAAGAAGCCACATAGACGGACCAAGTCTTTCATGACCAGATGGATCATTTTGTGGGGTAAAAGAGCTATACTAAGTGATAGATAATGATTGTCCAGCAGCAATGTAGATAGGGGAAGAGAAGATGAAGTGAAGACAAAGGATAAAAGTGAGGTATTACAAGTCATATGAAAGAAACAACTAGAATCAGAAATCCAAAAATAATTCATACCAGAGACCGAAGGGTTAGCTGAAAAATCAACAAAATACATACTAGAGAGTGGTGCAACGGATGCAGAGGTGATATGGTAAAAAACATCAAGTTGACGACGAAGACCTTCAATAGCTTGAATAGTAGAGTCTAAAGTGGTAGAAGGTATATCATTGGCCAGCAATCCTGGTGTAAGAGAGGGTTGAGATTGAGGGGGTCGCCGACCATGACTAGTACCTAAGGAACATAACTCAAGATGAAGCTTGAAGCATATCTCAATATGGTTTCCTTCCTTCTTGCAATATTTGCATTAGAGCTTAGATTGAGTCTATAGAGAGGGAGCTTGTTGAGAAGTATGATTCATAACAGGAGCAGTGATAGGTACAGACAGAGCAGTCTTGAGTGAAGAGGTAGGAGTGTCTATTGATAAATTGAGTCGTGCTGTCTACTGCCGGATCTCATAAGTAGTGAGAGCTCCCATAACTAAGGCAAAAGTCATAAATTGAGGCTAATGAAGTAGTTGATCAGTCATAGTTGAATATTCAGGAAGGGACTGAAACAGTTGATGCACCTTATGTCGCTCGTACCAGGCCCGCCAGTCTTCATATGTGGAATCACGTCCAGGAAGCATGGAGCATAATTCTATTCAAAAAGCTTGTATTTGTCCAAATTAAGACTGCAAAGAGGAACTACCTTTGCATTATAGAGCAATGCGTTGCAGAAGATATACCTCTCGTGCACTAGAACACTCAGTGAAATTACGTATTTAACGAAGGGATTTCCCTTCGTTAAAGAGCTGAAAACCTTCGTTATTGTATTAACGACGGGAAAAAATCCCTTCGTCACCCATCATTGAAGCCCTCTTCGCTAAAGGGTCTCGAAAGGATATACTACCCGTCGTTATAGAGTCTATAATGACGGAACACATTACCGTCGTTAATATTTACGACGGTAATTATCACCGTCGTTACCATCAGTGACGGGATATTTTCCCGTCGTTACCATCATTGACGGGATATTTTCCCGTCGTTACTATTAGTTATGGGGATATTTTCCCGTCGTTACTATTAGTTACGGGTATATTTTCCCGTCATTACCATTAGTTACGGGATATTTTCTCATCGTTAAATAGTAATTAATGACGGTTAGATATCGTTGTAAAAGTCCTCATAATGGGTAATTAGTAACCCATCAACGATGGTGTTTTCCCTTCGTTGATGAACAAAATACTGTTTTTAGAACCGTCATTGTAGACTACAAATTTCTAATATACATTAATAATAATAATTTTTCCATTCATAGGTAACTATCAGATTATTCTCAACCTGGCAGTAATATTCACAACAAAAATATATTAAAAATTCCAAATAATGAATAAGAGGGAAAATAAAAATTCCATTCATTAATAACATCAATAAATAAAATTCCACCATCCTCAAATATTCAATACTAATAACAAGAGTTAATATCCTAATTGTTCCAAAGAAAAATATATGAAACTATCTAAAAACAAATTAAAATAAAAGTTTGGGGAAGACACATCCTTTCATCTCTAATCGTCATCAAAAGAAGACTCGAGCTACCCCCTCCTAATCTTGCATGGATAGCCTGAAAAATTAAAAAAACACATAATTAAGAAATATCAATTAAGAAAATATTATCTTATTAAGTAAAAATCACATTTTTAGTGAAAGTAGTCAATCATAAAAGTATATAAGAGATTTTACAAAAAATAATTACCTAATCCTGCACATGTTCTCGAGTTTGAGGAGTCAATGAAGGTGATTTCCTAAAAAAGTTCTTGCATAGCTTTCACTTGTGCCTCTAACTCAGACATCCTTTCTTGTTGTTGCTCCTGCTCATGTAAGCGTTGTTGAAGCATCTGGTTCTTTCTCTTTTCTTCTATAATCCGTGCTTCAAGATCAGATCGACTAGGGAGCGATCCTCTCAAATCTTTCAAAGTAGTCTCACCACCAAATACAGTGATGTGACCATGAGATTGCTTTCCCCAGATTTTCTCAACTATCTCAATGTCAGAAAATGAAGGGTTTGCTTGTTTGACTTGAACAATTTCATCCTATAAAAATTAAATCCATATGTTAGTACTATATAATGCATCATTATCAAGCTTAAACACATATTCTACTTACATATTTTTCTTGATCCCTAGTATCTAGTGTTGCATTAGCTTTCTTTCGAGTTTTATGAAACAATTTTGCCACATCAGGTGGATTTCCTGACTTGCCACCCTTATTCAAATATTAAATAAAAATAAGTACAAAATCAAACTTAAAAACAAAGTAGTTTTAAATAAATAGAAAATTAGTTTTGAATTTATACCAATTCCCACGTAATTTGTCTAAAGGGTTTGCTGCCCATGTGGTGGAGCATCTTTTTTTTTTTGCCTCTATTAAGTGTATTTTGTTGGCTTTCTTTCTATACATCAAAATTAAAAGATAATTTCAACAATCCAATAATATACATGGAACAAAATTAATAAAATTATGAGATTAATACCTAAAACTTTGAAGAAAAATAATGCTCCTTGACTAGCCAATCCCAGTCATCAACACTCACTTCTGTAGGTTTATTTCTAAGTGGAACTTGCAATGAATTTTCTTTCACATATTTTCTGTACATGTCACCATGTCACTTATTCCACAAATCGCGCAAGTGTCTCATTACTGACTCTCTCTTTTGCTCCATGTCCTCAGCATCAAATTTATCCTACATCAAATTTGAATCAAAATTTAATTTATAAGAATTAAAAACCAATTACAAAAAAATAATTTTCAATGTACCTTAATGGATGCCCACATATGATCTTTATTTTGTTGTGGTATTTTGGCCCAATTCTCAACCACTACTGGACAAATATTTCTATCACGAATAATAATTCCAAGATATCTTGAAAATTCTAGTTCAATAGCTCTATTCTGATAAAAAGTAATGATCTTTTTCTCGACATGTGACAAATTATTCAACTTTAGACACTTATTACTAACACGAGGTGGATTTTTCTTCTTTTGAGAATTATCAGCTGCATACGTCATATCATATGTTAGAATCAAGATATAGTTTAAAAAAATTGATAAAAATATTCCTCCTTGTAATTAATAAAGAATATACCTTCTTGTTGAGATTCATTTAGTATTGCATCATCACTTTGCACTCGATGATTATTTGATTCTGCAAAAATTGAGCAATTATTAATCTAATCATAAAAAATAAATCGAAAGATAAAAATAAATAATAATAAATTTTAATTCTCATAAACCTGCAGAATCATCATTCTCTTCATTATTAGCATTTGTACTTCTCCTGCAATTTTGTACAAAATTCTCCTCTTCAAAGTTTTCTGAATCAGCACTAAAATTTGCACCTATATTTTGATTTTGTATTGGGTTTTGAATATTCAAGTTCCTGTCAAGACAACTACGGAGTTGTTCCCTTCTTAATGAATTTTCTGCAAGTGCTTGAAGTCGCTTCGTAATTAATAACCTGGGTGCTAGAAATTGTGCCCTTTTGCTTTTGGATTTGACTTCTTGAGTTTTATTTTCCTGCTATGAAAAGAAATTTAAGTATTACACACTATGTATGAAACAAATGTCAAAATAGGAATGAATAAAAAAAATATCATGAAGGACAAACATAATAATAAATACATAGTGCACTAATGTAGAAGCACTTGCTACAATATCAAAGCCACATTCAAAATATGAAGAAAAGAAACATCATATGTCTAAAAAAAGAATAGTTATAGTAAGATACAACTTAAAATTTATCATATGTCTTTTTCCTCTTTTTTGAAGTTGAGACCAAATTTACAATAATTGGATCAATATCGATCCTTCTCAAATTGATATCATCATCTACCAATGATGTTGATGCAATAGCCTGAGCATCAAATGATTCATCTTGCAAATAAGCTTCAACTCCATCGTCTGTTATCTCACAATCATCTGTATCTGGTGGCATATCATAGGAATCATGAGGTTGTGCTTTAAGAACTACATGCCAACCTTCATTAGCAATATCCTCAACATAAAAAACTTGTGATGCTTGGCTAGCAAGTATAAAGTGGTCATTCGTCTTTAGCAAGTGTCGGCAGTTAATACTGATAAATCCATATTTGTCTTCTTTCAAAGCGGTCTCTTTTTCTTTGCCGTGCACATCCCACCACTTACAACGAAATAGAACAACCTTTCTTTCACCAAGATACTCTAATTCGACAACTTCAACCAAAGCACCATAATAATCTATATCTCCACCATCACCACCATCACCAACAACTACAACCCTGCTATTTTGAGTTAACAGACAATTATCTCGACTTTCTGTATGAAATCGATGTCCATTTATGACAAATCCAGTAAAATATTTAACAATCTTACTTGGACCACGAGATAATGAAAGTAAGTCATCATCTTCTCGATAACTCTGATAAACCTAAACAAAACTAAAATATGATCAAGTCATGGAACATGTAATAAAATGAACCAAAAAGAATAAAATAAAGCAAGATATTTACTAGAGATTGGAACCACTCGATAAAGTTCTTATCCCAATCTTTATCATCATAGTGATTTGTGGGTTCTCTCACGAATTCATAGTAGTCCCTACATTAAAATATCATATATATGATTAGTATTGACTAACTATATTAAATTTAACAGAATCTTAAATCTTAAACTTTAGTCACTTACTCAATATGTGGTTTCACTTCATCACAGTTCCTTAGAACATAAATATGAGCTTGCAACCACTCACGTTCATCAAGGTAGCAGGTGGTGGCAGCGCCCAATGCTCGCCCACTATGTCTGAAAATAGATAGTTATCCTTCATGACATTCTCTATTACCATCTTCATAATTTTTTTCAAGGCGATTAAACTTTGTCTCGAAGCCTTTTAGATACCTCGAGCAAAGAGTCATACATTCATCTACTATATATCCTTCGGCAATTGACCCTTCTGGACGAGCCTTATTTTTGATATATGACTTATAATTATAATGCTGACGCTCCACTGGGTACATCCATCGAAATCGAACAGGCCCTCTAAGTATGGCTTCAGATGCTAAATGAACTGCTAAATGCAACATAACATCAAAAATTGTTGGTGGAAAAATCCTCTCAAGCTTACATAACGTAAGTGGAATATGTTTATCAATTTGCTTTAGTTCATCCACCCGTAATGTCTTGGCACATAAAATAGTAAAGAATATGGAAAGTTCAATAATTGGTTCACACACTTTTGCTGGAAGAAGGCCACGAATCGATACAGGAATCAAGCGCTGCAAAAGAATGTGACAATCATGACTCTTTAACCCCAAAATCTTACGTTCTTTAAGGTTTACACAATGAGAAATATTGGATGAAAATCCATCAGGAACTTTTAACTCCTTCAGAAATTGACAAAATTTGCTTTGCTCTTCTTGGGATAAAGTATAACAAGCTGCCGACATCACAAGTTTATCTCCTGGATTGCATGTAACTCTGGTTTTAAACCCATTGCTTGTAAATCGAGACGGGCTTTGATATTATCCTTTGTTTTACCTTTAATGTTCATGATTGTTCCCAGCAGATTATCACAAATATTCTTCTCAATATGCATGACATTTAAATTATGTCGCAATAAGATGGTTCTCCAATATGGCAATTCAAAAAAAATACTTTTCTTATTCCAATTATCTCCTCGTCTTTCGTGTGATATTTTCAATTTCTTATCAGGATGATTGGTCAAGGTGATCACTATGAGATCTTCCACCTGCTTAAGGATATCATCTTCGGTCAACTTCGGCGCTGCATACCCTCTCTCCCTAGTGCCACCAAATGATTTTTTATCCTTTCTCCAACTGTGATTTTCATCAAGATAGCAACGATGTCCCATATAGCTTTGCTTTCCACCATTAGATAACCTGATAGAATGAGTGTGCTTATTACAACAAGGACATGCTAATTTTCCCTTAGTGCTCCATCCAGATAAATTTGCATAAGCAGGAAAATCATTAATAGTCCAAATTAGTGCTGCACGTAAAATGAAATTATGTCTCAGAGATACATCATATGTTCGAACGCCTGAGACCCACAATAATAACTTCAATTTCCTCCACTCTACTGATCATGCTTCTCCGTCAGCTGCAACACCCACTTCTTCAACTTAGTTTTCCTTTTGATATCTCCCTGACATCTCTCCATCTCCTTCTGTTGACTCTTCCTCACTTGAGCCTTCTCTTACACCATCTGATCCCTATCCTATGGACACGACACTTACTCTAGAAAATACTATTGATCTCCATGCACCTACGCCAACATGTCCCCCACCTGAGGTTCCTCTTGTTCTTCGTCAAGGCAAACACCCATATGTCATACATGCCTGTTATGCTTCGGTTACTTCCTATTCATCTATCTTTCATAACTTTCTTACCGCCATTCATATTACCATTGAGCCAAAGTCTTTTTAAGAGGCAGTTCAATTTTTAGAGTGGCGACAGGCTATAGTTAAGGAATTTCATGACTTTAAGCAAACACATACCTGAGATGTTATTCCTTGTCCCCCTGGGATCTCTCTTGTTGGTAGTAAATGGGTTTATAAGGTCAAGTATCATCCTGATGGCACCATTGAACATCGAAAAACTCGTTTAGTAGCTTGAGGTTTTACTCAGCAACAAAGTATTAATTATGAGGAGACCTTTGCTACTGTTGCTTAGATGCCCACTATTCGTACTCTACTTGCGAATGTTGCTGCTCATCGTTGGCCCTTATACCAGATGGATGTTAATAATACTTTTATCCATAGCTCTTTATCTGATACAGTATATATACAACCGCCTCCAGGTCTAATATTCCTCTGGGACATGTATTCCTCTTTTGTCGTGCTGTTTATGGTCTTAAGCAGACACCTCCATGCTTGGTTTGAGTGTTTTCACGATATCATGCTCAAGGCATGCTTTATGAAGAGTCATTAAGATGCCTCTCTATTTTTTTAGTACATCGTGTGGCAGAGTTTTAGTATTCCTTTATGTAGATGATATGATTATTATAAGTAATGATGTTGTTGGTATATAGTTCGCAAAATTTTAATTATAACAACAGTTCCACATGAATGATCTTAAATCTCTTTACTATTTTCATGGTCTAGAATTTTCTCAGGGCCCGCAAGATGTACTACTGTCTCAACAGAAGTATCTCTCAAATATTCTAGATCGCGCTGAGCTAATTGACGATGAAATTGTCAATACTCCACTTCAATAGGATGTCAAACTTTACTCTACTGATGGTGAGCCTCTATCTGATCCTTTGATTGGCCAGTTGGTCTATTTGTGCATCTCTCGACCAGATATCTCTCATGTTGTTGGCATAGTTAGTCAATTTGTTAGTGCCCCATGTTCTGCACACTATACTATCTTATTACGGGTTTTTTAATATCTCCGGGGTACTAGCACTCGCTCTCTTCTGTTTTCTGCTACATCCAAGTTAGAGTTTTGTGCATATTTTATGCTGATTGGGCTGATAATCCCACTACCAGGAAGTCTACCACATGTTATTATATATTTCTTAGTGATTCCCTTATTTCCTGGCGGAGTAAGAAACAAGATGTTATTGTTCTTTCTAGCACGAGGCGGAGTATCGTGTAATGTCCACGACAGCTAAAGAGATTATTCATCTTCGTTGTCTTCTTAGTGATTTTGATATTTCTGTTATGACTCCTACTCCTATCTTTTATGATAATAAGAGTGTCATCCAGATTGCTAATAATCCAGCATTTCATGAGAGGACCAAACATATTGAGATCGACGCTCATTTTATTCATCAACAAGTTACCAAGGACAAGACAATTCTACTTCCTCATGTCTCATTTGCTGACGAGCTTGCAGATTTCTTCACAAATGCCTTACCCATTCATTGATTCTAGTTTCTTGCACGCAAACTCACTTTTTTTGATCCAACATGAGTTTGAGAGAGGCTATTGATAATATTGTGTTAGTAGTTGGTTTAGTCCCATATTGGTTATGAGGACAAACCTCACCCTCCTCTACTTGTATATATATAAGTACACACTCAATATTCAATTCAAGAGAAATTTACCCAAACTCTCTCTCTCTCTCTCTCTCTCTCTCTCTCTCTCTTACTTTAACAAATGAGTTTTTATCAGCCTTTAATTTTTTTGCTCCTAAATAACTTGGTTTGCCCCTCCCAACGTCTATACTCCATTTGATCTCAAAAAATTGGAATCCAAACATATTGGAGCATGATCTGAAGCAACCTTTGTGAAAGCTCTTTGCCTAATTCTTGGCATCCACTCCTCAAAATTTATT
>BQKN01060798.1:0-25895 GCA_022839385.1 Asparagus kiusianus | reverse complement strand
TCTTGATAATTCCGCGATCAAGAGTGCTCGCACAGCGACTCGTATCAAGTTGGTATCAGAGCTCCTAGATCCAGTGAAGGGGGAACCTGTGTATGGTCCTTACTCGCTCACAATACAAGAAGCTTGGCGAGATCCTTTTTTCTTTGGAGGGAGTCCAGAAATTAAGGAAGGAGAAGATGACTGAAGCAGATAATGCAGCGAGACTTGATGCTATGGAGAGACAGATTGATACGATCGGGACGACTCTTACCCAACTCGTGGGTCTAATCAACGGAGGTGACAAAAAGGAGGAATCTTCTTCGAAGGGTAAGAAGAAACTCGTCAAATCCGACGAAGAGCACGAGGAATCTGATTCAGAGGGGGAGACTGAGATTGTCAAGACCGTTGGACATCAAAGGGGTAAGAACAATTACCAAAATCTGAAGATTGACTTCAAGGTTGATATTCCTGTTTATGATGGGAGTATCAACGTGGAGAAGCTTGATGACTGGATCGAACGAATGGAGATGTACTTCACTCTCTACGGATATTCGTCCAAAGAGAAGATAGTGTTCGCGACACTGAAGCTTTCCGGGCACGCGTTGACGTGGTGGAAATCCTATTGCAAACAGGAGAAGAAAGCGGCGTCGTGGAACAAGTTCAAGGAGCTACTTCGGAAACAGTTCTATCCAGTGGGGTTCCTTGAGGAGCGTTGGTACAAGTGGTATGGCTTGCGCCAAAAGTTTAATCAGACCGTTCAGGAGTACACGACGGAGTTCCAACAGCAGGCGATGGTCCTAAACATCGCGACGGACGAGTACTCCATCTTCATGAAGTACATGGCGGGTCTGAATGATTTCATCCGGAAGGAGATGAAGCTGTTCTCGGTTGAGACCATCGCAGAAGCAAGCGTGAAAGCCATAGCCATTGAGGGCAGGCAGAAGAAGGGCAATGAGACAAAGGGGGATTCCAAACCATCGGGGAGCAAGACGGGTGGCTCTCAGTCTAAGGATGAGAAGAAGAAGGTTGACTCGGGAAAAGCAGGATTGACATGCAATCACTGCAAGCAGACAGGACATGTAGCTGATCGTTGCTGGGATAAGTACCCTCATCTGAAACCAAAAGGGTTGAAGAAGAAGGAGGAGAAGAAGGCGTACGTAATAGCACAAGGTCCCAAGGAGGTTCCCGGGATGACTGAACCCAACAATAGTCTCAACCTTATGGCGGGGAAGCAGGCCACCAAAGAAGATGACGACCCGAGGGAGCAGCTCTTTGTTCTAAAGTTGCAGGTCAAGACCAGTTTAGTGGATGCTATTGTAGATACAGGAAGTCAAAAGAACCTGATATCTGAGGCTTTAGTACAGAAGCTGGGATTGGAGACGGTGAAGCATCCGAAACCCTATCCATTAGGGTGGATTCAGAAGGAGGCGGGATTGAGTGTGGTGAACCAGTGTACCTTCAGATTTGCACTCCATGAGTCGTATATTGACGAGGTCACATGCGACGTGGTTCCGTTGGATGTTTGCCAAGTTATTTTGGGCAACCCTTATTTGTGGGATAGATACGCAGTATATGATCGGCGAGCCCAAAAGTATACGTTCACCAAGGATGGCGAGCAATTCATTTTTCGTTCGGCATCTCTTCCACAGGAGACGAGCTTGGTGACAGTGACTCAGGCTAAGAGGTTGGTGAATGCGGGCAGGAAGTTCGTTTTATTGTTCATTCGGCCGTATGAAGAGCAGCTGAGTAGGATGTGCTTGTCCACCTTGAGCAAGCTTCAGGAGGGAGATCTTGAAAGGTTAAAGGCCAAGTATACGGATTTGTTTTTGGAGATCACGGGACTACCACCACGTCGAGGTGTAGAGCACGAGATTATTTTGACAGGGGAGAGTTCTTTACCTAACATAGGCCTATACCGCACATCAGTATTGGAGTCCGAGGAGATCAAGAAGCAAGTTCAGGAGCTATTGGAGACAGGAGTGATTGTACCGAGTTGCTCGCCTTGCGGGTCACCGGTGTTGTTGGTGCCCAAAAGGATGGAGGCTGGCGCATGTGCGTAGATTACCGAGCACTCAACAAGATTACCATCAAGAATCGCTACCCCTTACCGCGGATCGATGATTTTATGGACCAGTTGGAGGGAGCGAGGTTTTTCACGAAGCTGGATTTGAAGTCTGGTTACCATCAGGTGAGGATTCGGGAGGAAGACACTTGGAAGACTGCGTTCAAGACCAAGCAAGGCCTGTTCGAGTGGTTGGTGATGCCGTTTGGATTGTGCAATGCTCCGGCTACCTTTATGAGACTTATGAATGATTTGTTGCGACCCTTTATAGAGGATTTTGTGATAGTTTACCTTGATGATATCTTGGTGTACAGCAGGACCTGGGAGGAGCATCTTGTTCATGTTGAGAAGGTATTTGAAGTGTTGCAGGACGGACAGCTGAAGCTCAACGGGAAAAAGTGCGAATTCGGGAAGGATGAGTTGGTGTATCTCGGCTTCATCGTAGGGAAGGGCCAGCGGAGGATAGACCCAGGCAAGGTGGAGGTGATCACAAAGTGGCCGACGCCGAAGACAGTGACTGAGGTGAGGAGCTTCATGGGGGCTTGTCAGTATTTGCGCAAGTTCATTCGACATTTTTCGACTTATGCGGCACCGTTACATGGCCTCACAAAGGCTAAAGTTCAGTTTGAGTGGGGAAGGACGCATGAGGAGGCTTTTCAGTTGCTAAAGAGGAAGATCTCAGAGGCACCGGTGTTGGCGTTGCCGAATTTGCAGCGGACTTTTGAGGTGGAGACCGACGCATCCAATTATGCGATGGGCGCGGTGTTGATTCAGGATGGGAAACCGGTGGAATACTATTCTGAGAAGATTTCGGGTGCTGTTGTGAACTACCCCACCTACGACAAGGAGTTCTATGCACTGTATCAAGCAATTAAGCATTGGAGGGTGTACTTGTTAGGGAAGGAGGTGGTCGTGCATTCGGATCATAAGCCATTGGAGTTCTTACATGCCCAGACAAAACTACAGCAGGCACGGCACATGAAGTGGATGTCTTATTTGATGGCTTTCAACATTATTATTAAGTACAAGAAGGGGGCGACGAACAAGTTGGCCGATATGTTATCTCGCCCACCGATAAGGTCGTTGTTGGTGGCGACACGTATTCAGCCCTTGGTTCCTTTGGAGTATGTTCAGCTGTATGCATCTAGTAGGGACTTCGGTAGTGTGTTTGAGCAGGCGAAGGTTGGTCGAAGGGGGGAGTATGCACTTGGAGATGATGGCTTATTGTATCGTGGGACATCACTATGCATTCCGGAGGATGGTGATAGGTTGCAGTGGATTCGGGAAGCACATACCTCGCGTGTGCAAGGGCATTTTGGCATTCAGAAAACGCTTCTCAATCTACGGCGACATGTGTTTTGGCCATGGATGCTTGATGATGTGACAAAGTATGTTGGAGGGTGTAAGTTATGCTGTATTTCGAAGCCTTATAACAGGAAGAGGGGATTGTACCTACCATTACCGGTTCCTTCTAGGCCGTGGGAGAGCATTTCTATGGATTTTCTAGGAGGATTGCCGACTACGAAGCGCGGGTATGACTATTTGTACGTTGTGGTGGACCGATTCAGCAAGATGGTGATATTGATTCCTTGTAAGAAGACCGTGACGGGAGCGGGTGCAGCACAATTGTTCTTTGAGCATGTGTGGAAGCACTTTGGGTTGCCGAGTTCGATTATTTCGGATCGGGATAGCCGTTTTCTCGGGCATTTTTGGGATTCTTTGTGGAGTCTGATGGACACTAAATTGAAGAAGAGCACGGCCTTTCATCCACAAACAGACGGACAAACGGAGGTAGTTAACCGGACTATGGTGCACATGTTGTGGGGGTATAATTCCAGGCATCCTAAGACTTGGGATGAGAGTTTACCATATTTGCAGTTTGCTTTCAATCGGGCAATTCATGGATCTTCCGGAAAATCACCGTTTGAGACTTGTTATGGGTTTTTACCGCCTAGCCCGTTCGATCTTGTGTTTTCAAGTGAAGCCACAGCGGATGGCACGGAGGGGAGTGAAAGACAACGTGCTCAGCGATTTCTAGAGAAGATTGCACATATTCATGCCACGGTTGAAGCTCAATTGAAGAAATCGCAAGCTAAGTACAAGGCGAAGCATGATCAACATCGAGTTCCTTGTAACTTTGGTAAAGGCGATATGGTATGGCTAAAATTGAGTAAGGAGAGGCTCAAAGGAGAAGGGAAGAAGTTGAAGCCTATTCGTTATGGTCCATTTCGGATTCTCGATCAGATTGGCGACAACGCTTTTCGTCTAGATTTGCCACCTTACTTAGGCATGTATTCGGTGATCAATGCCGAGTACTTGAAGTTGTATGAGCCTCCATTATTGGATGATGAAGGTGATGACAAGATGATCTTACCGCATGTTAAAGACTTGTGGTTTGATAGGGAGGAGCTACTGAAAGAAGATTGCATATTGGAACGAAAGACGACCACGACGAGGCGGGGAACGAAGGAGTCGTTTCTCATTGGACGTCAAGGTCAGGTCCCTAGCAAAGCCAAGTGGTTCAACAGAGAAGGAGGGGCTCGCGAGTTCCCTCAGCTGAAGTTCTAACTTGAATGGGACTTCAAGTTCCTAAAGGGGGGACCCATGATACGGGTGTATCTTCTTCTCTTCGGGAGCTTAGCGATCCTCATGGGAGCTTGAGGATAGATGATTCTCATGGTATCTTGAGAATAGAGCAGAGGAGTCGTGGACGAGGCCATTGGAGGCGACGAGGTCGAAGGATTCATCAAACTGCAGGAATTACAGTTGGACTCTGTCCGGTCGACCGGCGTGGTCACGGCGGTCGACCGCTTCGTGCACAGACCCAGACTATGTCTCGGGATTTTGAGCGGTCGACCGATGATGGCGCTGCGGTCGACCGGAAGACCCTATAATCGATTTTTCCAGAATTCGATGTTCTGGCCGGTCGACCGCCTTGGGCACTGCGGTCGACCGCGTAGCGGATCCGGGCCTGGGTCTGTTTCCTGCTCCAGTTGGGATTTCTATTTAGTATAAATAGAAACACGACTTTTCTAGGGTTGATTATTCAGTTTGTAATCAGAAAAGAGATCTGAGAGGTTGTTCTTGGATCTAGAGAGATTGTGAGAGAGAGATTTTGTAAATCCAATTGATTCTCATAATCTAGAGAAGGTATTTTTCCTTCGCCCTAATTAAACTCTTGTGTTCTTCAGTTGTTTTTCTTCTTTACCCACTCTTGATAATTCCGCGATCAAGAGTGCTCGCACAGCGACTCGTATCACGATGAGAGAAGCTATGCCCACGACCGTCACAGTTAAGTCCACTATGTTCTGAATTAGTTTACAACATGCGCCCTAATCACCCTTTTATAGCTAGGGTATTAGTTTGATCCGCGCAGTTGGGGTTCTGACGATTCGATCACTTAAGCGAATTGGGTCGGGTCTAAAAATTAGGCTCCACACCTAACAAGCTCCCACTTGGAGACTAACTTTCCCATAGTATGCTCCTGAAAAGCTTCAACATCTTTAGTCTTTATTACCTTTCCCTGCGGCGACGGCCTCCCATATTATCAAGTAATGAGGCGAACTAAAGTTGAACACAACTTTAGTTTCTCCATAGTAACAGTCTTTGTAAGCATGTCAACCGGGTTCTTACTTCCTTGGATCTTCACAAACTCCAACACGTCATCATCCAAGGCTGACCTTATGAAGTGATAACGAACCTGTATATGCTTAGTCCTGGCATGAAAAGTCGGGTTCTTTACCAAATGAATAGCGCTCTGGCCATCACAGTGCAAGACACTCTTCTCATTTTTTGTCCCAACTCCTCTAAGAAACCCTGCAACCATATTATCTCCTTGGTTGCCCCTGTCACAGCAACATATTCTGCCTCTATAGTCGATAAAGCAATGATCTTCTGCAAGTGAGAGACCTAGCTGATGGTAGTAGTACCCAATGTGAACACATACCCCATAGTGCTCCTCCTCTGATCTATCTCACCAGTAAAGTCTGCATCAACAAATCCCTGCAGATCTAACTTGCCTCTCTTGAAGCATAAACAATTCTCTATAGTACCCCGTAGGTATCTTAGTATCCACTTTACTTCTTTCCAGTGTTGTTCTCCTGGATCTGACATGAATCTACTCACAGCTCCCACTGCCTGGGTAATGTTAGGCCTCGTACACACCACGGCGTACATAAAACTTCCAATAGCTAAAGTATATGGAACCTTCATCTAGTCTTTCTTGTAGGATCGCTACAATGGCACTCAAACACTAAAAAGGGGGGGTTGAATAGTGTTTATGAAATCTAATGCGGAAACTTTAAATTTTAATAAAATAATATCACAAAGAGTAAGAAAGATCAAACCAATTTGTAGACAATCACAGAAAATTACATACGCAAACACAAGGATTTATACTGGTTCGGTCCTCAAGACCTACATCCAGTCCCTAAGCCTCGTTTGAGATTTCTCCACTATTTCCACTTGCAAACCCGCAAGCACTTGCAACCCGCAAGCAAACCGTACAACCTTGACAATCTTCAATTGCCAATACCACAACAATCTCTTCTTTCAAAAGATTACCAAACTGAAAATGGTACAACTCTTTCTCTTCCTATAAGCCTTGATGTGTAGATGTGAGTGACTTACAATAGGCTATAGGAATAGTTTTTGTTCTAGAGTAATGGAACTTTTATCAAGAACAAAACTGAAAATTTCACTCAGTTTTTCTCTTCAAAAATGATCTTAAGAAGTCAAGAAAAACTCAAGTTTATAGAAAGGAATTCTGTTATGAAATTTCAGAACTTAACACCTATTTATAGGTATAATTTTAGTTCAAAAACATTCAAAAATAACTGCCAAAAACGTTACAAAACGTTCATATTTATTTAAAAAAAATGTCAGTTAGAAACACTGTATGGTCGACCAGATTGAAGCCTGGTCGACCAGACAGGTTTCCTGGAAACATTCTGTCCAAATCTGGAGCCTCTGGTCGACCAGGTACATATCTGGTCGACCAGACAGAGATTTTTCAGAATCTGAGTTCTGGTTCAGATGTATCTGGTCGACCATACCTATCTTTGGTCGGCCAGAAACCATATTTTTGATATTTTTAATAGTTTAATAACTTATTCATATGTTGATTAGAATTAGGATTATACTTAGAATATTTTTTATGATTTTCTAAGAAAATAGTGTGTGTTGTGTGTGTGATCAAGGCTTGTACAAAAATTCTAAAAAAAAGATAAAATTTACATCTTTTGAACTTCATCTTTTGATCTTTGAAATAGCCTTGATAATTTGATTGTTGCTTTGAGATGTATATCTTGAATCTGCAGTAAAATATATTAGATAAATAATGATTTGTTATCATCAAAATACAAGAGATATTGTAACATCAACCATGTTCCCAACAATCTCCCCCTTTTTGATGATGACAAATAATATTGAAAAATTTTAATAACATACTTACTCCCCCTGCAACAATGCATACATGTTAATTTAACACACAAAAAAAAATATCACTTATTAGTAATCCTAATATTGTATAACAATGCATACATGTCAATATTGAATGTCAATATTTCAATATTGCAATTTTTGGAAATATTTTAATATTCTAATATATCTCTTCCTTTGTCATTAACAAAAAGAAGAATAGAAAGGGAGATAATAAATAATGAAACAATTAATACAAAACTTCTGGTTCAACCCTAGTATTTTATTTATATAAAAAATTTTCTTTCTAAAACCGTTGAACAATAAAATTGTCATATCATTTTTATATATCATGCAATTATCTTTTTCAAACACTATTTTATAGTTTTTATCGCATAATTGACTTATACTAAGCAAATTATACTTTAAACTATCAATTAATAACACACTATCAATAAGAGTTTTAAAGTTCATACCAACCGTTCCAATTCCTACCACTTGACCCTTGTTGTTGTCACCGAAGGTAGCGGTTCCTCCATCTTTAAATTGTATGGAAGAAAATAAGTCCTTGTTCCCGGTCATGTGCTTGGAACAGCCACTGTCTAAAATCCATGTTTCCTTTTTATTAGGTACCTGCAAAATAAAAGAAATATGTTTTGGTACCCTTTAACTTTTGGGTCCATGAGATTAGCATTTAGGAAACCAAACCCAATAAGAATTTGGTTTACCTACATTGTATGAAAGATAGTTTTTAGAATTACAAATATCCTTTTTGTAATTTGATAAGTATATCTTTCTATCACTTAAACATGCATTTTTAGGAACCCAAATGTAGTTGGATTTTAAAATATTCTTACTTGCAACTTTCTTCATATGCATTTTTCTATCATTATGTGAAAATACCTTAGAACTAGCATGCATAGATGTATCACTATGTGCATGATAATTACTTTTCACAAATTTAGAATATAAATAAGCATGATTTTTCATTTGCATAGAAGAATATATTTTCTCATTACTGGAGTTAGAAACATATCCTAATCCTTGTTTACTCTTAGCAGGTAATTGATAAGAAAGTAGATTATCTAGATTCTCTTTTCCTTTGTTAAATTTACCTACATTCATTGATATAGTTTCATATTTGGTTTTAAGACTATTAATATTATCATTCAAATTTGAAATACGAACTTTAAAGAAATCACATTCTTTTTTAAGAAGTTGATTGTTACTAGATAACTTGTAATTTCCAGACAATAACTCTTTATTCTTCTCTTTAAGATCTTCTATTTGTGAAGCATAAGGAGAGACTAAAGTGTTATTCAAATTTTCATTTTCATTTTTTAATATTTTAAAAGAAGAATTTAGTTGCTTGTATTTCAAAAATAATTCGTTAAATGCGTCAAGTAACTCATCATGATTACTTACTTGATCATCATCAGATTCATTTGCCATAAAGCACATATTCGCTTGATGATCTTCTTTTTCCACTTCTTCATCTGAAGATGACTGGTCACTATCATCCAATGTTATCGACAAAGCCTTCTTCTTTTTATTCTTCACTTGTTCATTCTTGTTCTTTGTGAACCCGTTGGAATTGTTAGAAGACTTCGACTTTAACTTTTATTGTAGGGGACAATCTTTCTTGTAGTGTCCTGGCTTATTACAACCAAAACAAGTGACTTTGTTAGTATCTTTGAATTTACTAGAAGAGAACTTACCTTTCTTCAAGAATTTTCTGAATTTGCGTGTGATTATTTCAAACTCTTCTTCGTCATCGGAATCCTCATCATCAGTAGATGCTTGGAAAGCAAGAACCTTCTTGTTCTTATCTTCATTATCCTTTTTCCGATCTTCAAGTTACACCTCGTATGCCATCAAATTCCCTATCAAATTTTCTACTGTCAATGTGGAGAGGTCGTTGGCTTCCTCTATCGTGGTAGTCTTCTTCTCCCAATCCGAAGTAAGAGCCCGGAGGATTTTCCTAACCATCTCCACTTGTGTGTAGACCTTTCCTAACGCAATTAGGGAGTTGATGATGTCGGTGAACCTTGTGAACATTTCACCAATTGTCTCGTGGTCTTTCATCTTGAACATTTCAAACCTGTGCACTAAAACAGAAATTTTTGAGTCTTTAACCTTAGAAGTTCTTTCGTGGGTTACCTCAAGTGTGTGCCAGATTTGATGTGCGGTGTTGGAAGTAGACACGCGATTGAATTCATTCTTGTCCAATGCACAAAACAATGCATTCATTGCCTTGGCGTCAAGATTCGCATTTGTCCTTTCCACCAATGTCCATTCAGAGTATGGAGTAGTAGGCTTGTTGTAATTAGACTCCACTATATTCCAGAGATCGAATCCTATCGATTGAAGATAGATCTTCATCCTACACTTCCAGTAGTTGTAGTTGGAACCATCGAAAAGTGGTGGTCTTTGAGTATAATGTCCTTCCTTGAACTGTGATGTAGATGATGTAGCCATTGTTATCCTTGATCAACCTGCTCTGATACCAATTGTAGGATCGCTGCAATGGCACTCAAACACTAAAAAGGGGGGGTTGAATAGTGTTTATGAAATCTAATGCGGAAACTTTAAATTTCAATAAAATAATATCACAAAGAGTAAGAAAGATCAAACCAATTTGTAGACAATCACAGAAAATTGCATACGCAAACACAAGGATTTATACTGGTTCGGTCCTCCAGACCTACATCCAGTCCCCAAGCCTCGCTTGAGATTTCTCCACTATTTCCACTTGCAAACCCGCAAGCACTTGCAACCCGCAAGCAAACCGTACAACCTTGACAATCTTCAATTGCCAATGCCACAACAATCTCTTCTTTCAAGAGATTATCAAACTGAAAATGGTACAACTCTTTCTCTTCCTATAAGCCTTGATGTGTAGATGTGAGTGATTTACAATAGGCTATAGGAATAGTTTTTGTTCTAGAGTAATGGAACTTTTATCAAGAACAAAACTGAAAATTTCACTCAGTTTTTCTCTTCAAAAATGATCTTAAGAAGTCAAGAAAAACTCAAGTTTATAGAAAGGAATTCTGTTATGAAATTTTAGAACTTAAAACCTATTTATAGGTATAATTTTAGTTCAAAAACATTCAAAAATAACTGCCAAAAACGTTCACAAAACGTTCATATTTATTTGAAAAAAAATGTCAGTTAGAAACACTGTATGGTCGACCAGATTGAAGCCTGGTCGACCAGACAGGCTTCCTGGAAACATTTTGTCCAAATCTGGAGCCTCTGGTCGATTAGGTACATATCTGGTCGACCAGACAAAGATTTTTTAGAATCTGAGTTCTGGTTCAGATGTATCTGGTTGACCATACCTATCTTTGGTCGGCCAGAAACCATATTTTTGATATTTTCAATAGTTTAATAACTTATTCATATGTTGATTAGAATTAGAATTATACTTAGAATGTTTTTTATGATTTTCTAAGAAAATAGTGTGTGTTGTGTGTGTGATCAAGGCTTGTACAAAAATTCTAAAAAAAAAGATAAAATTTACATCTTTTGAACTTCATCTTTTGATCTTTGAAATAGCCTTGATAATTTGATTGTTGCTTTGAGATGTATATCTTGAATCTGCAGTAAAATATGTTAGATAAATAATGATTTGTTATCATCAAAATACAAGAGATATTGTAACATCAACCATGTTCCCAACATTTCTCCTCGTCAGTCACTGAACACTGCTCCCTAGTCAACCTAAAATGACTAGCCAAAGGTGTGCTAACAGCCTTAGCATTACTCATTTCAAACCTCTCAAGCACCCGTCTAATGTATTCGGCTTGAGATAGCCACAATGTGCCAAAAAGCCTATCTCTGCTAATCTTCATCCCCAAAATCTGCTTCGCTGCACCTATGTCCTTCATGTCAAACTCACTTGACAACAGCTTTTTTAACTTCTTGATCTCAATCATATCTGAACCGGCTACTAGTATGTCGTCGATATATAGCAGCAAGATAATGTAGCTGGTGTCAAGCCTCTTGAAGAAACAACAATGATCAACATTGCACCTGGAGTATCCATTCCTCTGCATGAACCCATCAAACTTTTTGTACCATTACCTTGGAGCTTGTTTCAGACCATACAAGCTCCTTTTCAATCTGCACACCATCTTCTCTTTGCCTTTCTGAGTAAATCCCTCTGGCTGTTGCATGTATATCTCTTCCTCTAAGTCACCGTGGAGAAGACTGTCTTCACATCTAATTGCTCGAGATGTAGATCCTCAGCTGCAACAATGCTCAGAACCAATCTGACAGTAGTCAATTTGACTACAGGAGATAAGATTTTCGTGTAGTCGACTCCTTCTTTTTGCTGAAACCCTTTGACCACCAATCTAGCCTTGTATCTCTTGGAACCATCATGCTCCTCCTTGATTCTGTACACCTATTATTACTCAAGGCTTTCTTTCCCACTGGCAACTTCGCAAGCTCTTAAGTCTTGTTAGTGTTCAAGGACTTTATCTCATCTTACATAGAGAGCTCCCACTTTCTCGTATCACCTACTCGACATGCCTCATCATAGCTTTTTGGCTCTCCACCGTCACTCAATAATAAGTAGTTCAAATGAGACCTTGGTTGTAATGATGGATACTTCGAATTTGGCTTGGGTCTCTTGTTGTCCGCCTCAACTCTCAGATGGATGGACCAGGCTCTGCATCAGTCCTCTCCGAAGTTGTCTCCTCTATCATATCTTCTTCCACTTCTTCTGCTCCTTCCTCATCAGAACTAGCCTCAAGGTTGCTCCCATCTGGAACATCATCCGGCTCGAAGTATGTAGGCTCAGACTACACCGAACTAGTGGACTGAACAGCATCATGATCTTTGTAGAGGACTGCTTCATTGAAGACAACATCTCTGCTTCTAATGACTTTCTTGTTCTGTTCATCCCAGAACTTATAGCTAAACTCATCACCACCATAAGTAATAAAATAATATTTTAAAGATTTAGAATCAAGTTTGTTTCTAACATGATCACTCAAATGAACATATGAAACACAATCAAAGACTCTTAGATGATAAAGGTTTACATGCTTTCCACTCCATACTTCTTCCGGTATTCTGCGCTCCAAAGGCATTGATGGTCCCCGGTTGATCAGGTAGGCAGCTGTGTTGACTGCTTCGACCTAGAACTGCTTTGGAATTCCTACTTGGAGACACATGTTTCTGGATCTCTCAGTCAGCGTCCTGTTTATCTGCTCATCTATGCCATTCTGCTGTGGAGTACTTAGCACTGTCCTCTCTAATCTGATGCCACTATCATAACATAACTTCTTGAACTCTGAATCTTCATATTCACTACCATTATCTAATCGAAGCTTCTTAATCTTCAAACTTGTTTCATTTTCTACCATAGCCTTCCACCTTTTGAAGACTTTGAATACTTTTGATTTGTGTTTCATGAAATAGACTCAAGTCTTCCTCGAGTGATCATCTATGAAGGTCACAAAATATAACCTTCCACCAGTAGACTGGACTGATGCTAGACCCCACACATCTATGTGAACTAGCTCAAACTTCTCTTCCTTCAGAGTTCTGCTAACTCTTTTGAAGCTTATTCTCTTCTGTTTCCCAAAGATCCAGCTCTCACATAAGTTAAGACTAGTCGACCTTATACTTGGTAACTTCCCATTTGACTACATAACCTTCAGCCCTTTGCTGCTCATGTGACCAAGCCTTTGGTGCCACAAATTTGGATTTTCTTTGCTCTCAATCACTGTAATGGATCCACATGCATCTGTCATCATATAAAGAGACCCACTCTTTGTACCACGGGCAACAATCATAGATCCCTTGGTAACCTTCCATGTATCACATGCGAAGGTTGATACATATCCCTCTTTTGCTAGTTGTCCTATAGAGATCATATTCTTTCTCAAGCTTGGAACATGCCTCACATCATTCAACTTTCATACAGACCCATTGAGGTTGATATGCACCACTCCCTTTCCAACTACATCACACGCCTGATCATCACCAAGGTAGAGTTTTCATAGATTTCTTAGACCATAGTTCTCAAATAGATCTCTATTTGAGGTAGCATGAAACGATGCTCCCGAATCTAGCACCCATAATTCTGTTTTGCTCTCTAACGAGCAGATGAGGGCATCATCTGATTCTCCTGAGGCGATGTTCGCTTCAGTCTTGCTCTCCTTATCTCTCTAGGGTTCCCTGCACTGATTCTCATAGTGCCCTTACTTGCCATAGTTCCAACAATCAATCTCTTTCTTGCTTCTACGATTTCTGGACTTTGACCTGTCATTCCTCGAATTAGGTCTCCCACAGATAGTCCCTCTATTCGTGTTTTTATTTCTGCCTCTGCTCTTAACATTCAGTGCCGAGCCTGAACTAGAAACTCCTTCTTCATGCCTTCTAATCTCCTCGGTCATAACCATGTCAACAATCTCTGAAAACTTCAGCTTCGATTTTCCAAAAGATCCACTAATCGAAATAACGGTGCACTTCCAACTATCAGGCAACTGACCAAGTATTAAGAGGGCTTGAATTTCATCATCGAATTTAATGTTAACAGAGTTTAACTGATCGGTGATCTCATTAAACTCGTTCAAGTGATCTTTAAATTTTTGATTCTCGGACATCCTCAAATTAAATAACTTTTTATGAGATGTACCTTATTCGCTGCAGAGGGTTGTTCATACATACTGGATAAAGCAACCATGAGATCCACCGTCGTTCTTGATGTTGAAGGCTACAGATCTGGACAAGGTCAACCTGATTGCTTCAAGGGCCTTCCGATCTAACAACTTCCACTCTACATCCTTCATATCCTCTGGCTTCTCTCCCAATGGAAATACAAATCCTTCTGATAGAGGTAGTCTTCCATCTGCATCTTCTAGTACGCGAAGTTTGTCCCATCAAACTTCTTAATCTTTGATGTCTCCTTCATGGATCCTATATCTAACCTCAAATCGCCTGCGCCGAACCTAGCCGCTCTGATACCACTTATTGGGAATTTTCAAACCCCTGTTGTGATTTAGAAATAGAGATGAGAGAGGGAAGAGAGGAAAAACAAATCACAGAACACATAGAATTTATGTGGTTCACTTTTCCATGAGAGAAGCTACGTCCACGGCCGTTGCAGGTAATTCCACTATGTTCTGAATTAGTTTACAAGTTACGTCCTAATCACCGGCTATGGTATTAGTTCGATCCGTGCAGTTGGGCGATTCGACCACTTAAGTGAATTGGGCCGGGTCTGGAAATTAGGCTCCTCATAACCTAACAAATGATTCAAAATTTAAATAATCTTCACTAGCAAAAAGTATAGTGGAGAAAACTACAACTTTTTATTACAATCATTGATTATTTATTGAATGATAATGATTCATTCTAAATCTAGCATTCTTCATATTCTCTATTAATTGTACTCATTTTCTAATTTATGCTCAAAGATAAATCACAGTTATCCACTAAATAGTTAACGATTGTGATGAAAAATGCTGATGCCTTCACTACTTTTTACTGTGAAAAAAAATTCAAATCCAAATTCATAAACTTATTTCTCGCCTTGTTCGTTATCAGTATACAAAAATTTACCTTCCTCCTATAAGATCCATTGACTAAACATCTTTGGAACAGTGTTGAAAATAATTAATCATATACTATTAAATATTTAATCAACTTTTGAACAGGGTTCAAAATGAGAGAGAACAAATTGACATTATAACTAATAGAAAAAAATTCTTAACTATTCACTATTTAATTTATACCTTGAAGTGTTAGCTAATAGGCTAGTTGGCTTCCTAATCTGGCAACACTTAACTTAATTTTCTAATTTGGATGTTTGTGCATTGTCTCTTTGATGGGGACATAAGAAATGCCATGCCAAATTCAATGTTCACATAAAAAGTGAATAAATCATGGAAATTAAGTCTATCCACAATTTTATTTAATAATATTTTTTCGTCCATTCATCTTGAAGGACATGATAACGATGTTGCTGATTTTAATTTTAATTCATTTGTTTACAGGAGTACATAGTTCACCCCACAAGACTAGGAAGCCAATTAGCCAATTAGCTAGGGTTGCAAGATGTAGTTAGCTAACCAATAATTACTTAAGGAATTGAATAGTTTCTGTAGTAGGAGTGATGTCTTTTTTTTGTTCTCACGTTGAACACTGGTGTTCTTTTTTGTTTAAATAGCTTAAATATGAAAACAATAATTCTCAATTCTTATCATAACTTTAGGGTTTTGGTGTAATAATTAGAGGAGACATTAAAATAATATTAGAGCAACATAATGGTTGAGGACTTTGATCTTGCCTTTTAGCCCAGATATCATGTTCTTACTTATAATAAAAAAGAGTGTTATTTTGTTAGTAGTAAGTTCAAAACAATGATACTAGCGGGGCCTATGTGCAAATGAACCCCATTTCTGAAACATCAAGCACATGAGGAATATTTTTTTTGGTCAATGAATTCAATTTTATTCATTTCCCAAATGTGAAAAAATTAAGTACGTCAAATCATCCAGACCATAGTCTGGGAATCAACTAGTAAGAAGATTACAATTGCTCAATTTTCTCTTTTACGTATAAAAGAATTTTATCATTCAAGACTTTTGAAAGAATGGAGATCTTAATATTGCGAAATAGGACTTCATGAGCTCTAGTCTTTTGCTGAAAGATCCGCTGGTTCCTCT
Source organism: Asparagus kiusianus (assembly GCA_022839385.1). NCBI lineage: Eukaryota > Viridiplantae > Streptophyta > Magnoliopsida > Asparagales > Asparagaceae > Asparagus > Asparagus kiusianus. The sequence goes on along the minus strand of BQKN01060798.1, from coordinate 9,749 downwards.
CAATCCAAATCGCATACACTGTTGCAGACAAAGCTAGCCTTTTCAATTTCTTCATGAACCCATCTCCCCTTAGCCTGGTGCTGTACCAATCGATGATACTATCCCAACTACATGACCTCCTTTTTTTATTCCAGCCAGTTCATCATATTGTTCCACACCTCAACAGAATATTAACATTCAAATAGGAGATGTCGACAGGTTTCGTTGCGTTGATTTGAACACAAGACACATATATTTGTGTCTAGTATTCCCATATGACATAACCTGTCTTGTGTTAATAGCTTTGCATGAATAGCTAGCCACAGTATAAAAGAATGCTTGGGGTAGTTCCAACTATCCCAGACAGTATCCGACCAATGTACCTTTGAAGTATGCTGTGCAATTTCTTTATAAATAGAGGATATTATGACTTTGCCCCCAGAACAGCATTTACTGATTGTATTTTGTAGATTACTAACATTCCCAAATTTACCAATGAGAATATCTCTCACCTTTAGAAGTTGCTTCCACATCCATGAATTGCTCACCCTCACTTGAACATGTCAGATATTATGTTGTTTTAGATAATTTTCATGAACCCATTTTATCCACAACAAGTCTTTCTTTAAATGAATCAACCATAGAAGCCTAGTTGCAGCTGCAAGATTCCAATTTCTTACCGAAAACACTCTAAGGCTTCCCTGTTTTTTATCTTTGCAGATTGTCTCCCATGACACCAGATGCATTTTATGATTCCAAAGGAAGTTAGAACATAATCTGTCAATTTTCTCTAGGATCTTCATAGATAGGATGTAGTTGCTTGTCCAGAATATTTTAACCCCCAAAATTACATATTTAATTAGCTGCAATCTACCAGCATAAGAAAGGTTTTTCCTCTTCTGCCAGCTTTGGAACTAATCAGTGATTTTATTGATCAGAGGGGAACATTCCAGAGAGGATAATCTTTTTGAGATTAAAGGCATCCCCAAGTATCTCACTGGTAATACCCCCTTTGAAAAATTCAAAAGAGTGCAAATCTGCTACTTCAAACTTTCATCAATGTCACTTAAGTATACAGAGCACTTATTTGGGTTAACTTCTAATCCAGAAACTTGACTAAACTCCTGAAGACAACCATATAGCTTTGCAACAAGGTAGATGTTAGCTTTTCCAAACAGAAGCAAATCATCAGCAAAGAATAGGTGAGTGATATTTAACTTGGAGCATTTGGGATGATATTTGAATAATCTGTCATTTTTAAGAGTGTTTAACCTTCTTGACAGATACTCCATTCCAAGAACAAAAATATAAGGGGAGAGGGGATCCCCTTGTCTCAAGCCTCTAGCTCCCCTAAAATATCCATGAAGTGTTCCATTCAAAGATAAAGAAAACTTAGCAGTTGTAATGCACTCCGTGATCCACATTATCATTCTGTTAGGAAACCCCAATCCAGATAGCATAAATTCAATGAAACTCCAGCTAATTGTATCGAATGCTTTTCTTAAATCAATGTTGAGAATGGCTCTAGGTGAGGTCTGTTTTCTGCCATAATGCTTTACAAGTTCATGTGCCAATAATATGTTACTATAGATACTTCTACCTCTAACAAAAGCACTTTGTCCATCACCAATCAACAAACCCATAACCTCTTGAATTCTGTCAGCAATAATTTTTAAAATGATTTTATACACACAGTTACAGCAAGAAATTGGCCTGAAGTCTGAAGGTGTTTTAGGATTGTGTATCTTTGACACCAATGTAATAGATGTAGAATTAAAAGTTTCTAGAAGTTTACCAGACTTGAAGAATTCCTCAACAGCTAGATAAACATCCTCACCAATGATTCCCCAAGCACCTTTGAGAAAAGAAGCATTGTATCTGTTAGGTCCAGGGGCTCTTTTACTTGACATAGAGAATACTGCATTTTTGATCTCCTTTCTAGAGATTGGAAGAACCAGGGAGTTACCTTGAGCTGGAGATAATACTGGTCCACTTGAAATTACCTCAGGGTCTAGAGTAGAGGTATGAGTAGCAACACCTAGAAGCCTTTCATAATATTCAGTGAATTCAGTAGCAACATCAGCTATGTCTGTAATCCTTTCACCATTCTCAGTATATAATGACAACACTCTGTTGTGGTGCCTCTTAGCTTTCATTATGGAATGGAAGAATTGAGAACATTTATCACCATATAAATCCCCTCTAATATTAGCTTTTTGTTTGTAGGAAGAGGTTTCATAATCAATTAGTCTGGTATATTTTCTTAAGCATTCCTTCTCCTTTGATATCAACATTTGATTGAAAAGATCATTGTTCAACTGATTTTGAATGTCAGAGAGTTCACATTTAGCTCTTATCACCTGCTCACTTATATTCATAAAATGCTTCATGTTTAAATCTTTCAGATTCTGCTTAAGCTTCCTGAGCTTTGTATGAAGCTTATACATGTGAAAACATATGATATCTTATTCCCAAATAGTCTTGACAACTGTGGTAAAATCAGGATGATTTATCCACATACTAAAAATTTTGAATGGTCTTTTACCTTTAAAGTCATCTTCACCAATTGTTATGAGAGCAGGGGAATGATCAGAGCAATTTGGAACCAGGTAATCCACTTGAATGGAGGTGTAAGTATGGATCCATTCTTCATTTATTAATACTCTATCAAGTCTACTCCAAATTCGAGAATCAGCCCCTTGTTTGTTGTTCCATGTGAAAACAACCAGTAGTCTTCAAATGAATCAATTGACATGTAGAAATAAAATTTATGAAGTCTTCAGTATCATAGTCAGAGACAAGAGCACCCCCTAACTTTTCCTCATTGCTGATTATGGCATTAAAGTCACCCCCAATGATCCAGGGAAGGTAACATTTTGTTTAAGAGAAAGTAAATCATGCCAAAGCTCCTTTCTACCTTCCAGATTATTTAGTGCATAGACCACATTAATAATGCATGAGAGCTTGCCATCCTTAGAATTAATACTATATGATATGAATTGATCAGAGGATGATATGCATTGAACAGAGAGTATATCATTATCCTCCAGAATCCAAATTCTTCCATTATTAGCTTGCTGAGAATTAGAAATCCAATTCTAATTTTTAACCATTTTCCTTGCAATCCATTGCATTTTATTGCCTGCAACTTTTGTTTCTAAAAGAGCTATGGAAGAAAGATGGAAATCATGAACAAGCTGCTTAACAATCATGTGTTTCGAGGATTTGTTCAACCCTCTAATATTCCAAATGGCTAGTTGCATTATTGGGATAATCCACCTCTATCCAAGTTAGAAGGGTCAAGATCATGAACCTAACAGTTCAATAAAGAGAATTAGGATGTCTGTATATAAGAAGATGCCAGGTTTGCCTTGTCACCAATATTAATCCTTTTAGCAGCATTTTCCCTATTAACACTTGAAAAACCAGAGACATTTACAGTAGGGGAGGTTATGTTTGCCAAACCCATATAATTACTCTTGGAAACCTACACAGAGTCTTTCCCAGAACTGGGTACTGTTGGTGCATGTTTATGAGGCTGATGCTTTCCAGAATTCTCATTCTCTTTTTTAGCAAAATCTTGATTTATAATAGGCTCTTGTATTTGTCTATTAACAGGAGAAACCACATTTTGTGCATGCATATTTATCTCCTTTTCAGAACCATTAGCCCTCTCCTGTAAAATATGAACATGTTCACCCGGAGCTAGTGTACTTGTCACCTGTTGCTTGGGAACCCACATTTTTTTCATAATTTGCCTTCTACATTGCTCAGTCATGTGCCCAATTATATTACAATTTGTACACCATCTTGGTTTGAGTTCATACAATATCCTTTGGTTATAGCACTTCCCATCAGGTCCTTGGATAACAATCTGATCAGGGAGAGGTTCTTTTAGAGGCAATTTAAATCAAGACTCTTGCATAAGATAATCTTTCCCTTGTAGCAGTTAGCTTATCTGTGGTAATAGGATTACCAACAATGCTGGCAATCTTGCTGATACCAGAGGAGCTCCACAAATTCAATTTCAGATTTGGCAACTGAATTCACATAGGGTAAGTGTAATCTTGAATTTATTCAATATCAGTGTCAAGAGACCAAGGTTTTAAAACAAAAGGTCTTGATCCAAAGAACCATGGCCTAGCCTCTAAAATCTCTTTCATTTGATGCTCCGATTGAAAATCAAAGAGAAATAATCCTTGTTTTATTAAAAGAACTTTAGGTATAGAGAATTTGCACATGAGTAATATTGCGAGAAAAAGAAGTTTCTTATTGTTTCTTTCTGGACTTCTCCTGTATCATGGCGTAAAATACAGCTTGCTTCATCAATTTATATATGGTATAAAGATAATGATTAATTATCCATTGGGGGGGGGGCTAAAGCTATACTCCATTGAGATAATGCTCATGGAGGGAGAGGGTTTTTATTTGACTATAAGAAATATAAGTGGTCAAACAAGCATAAGAATAAGCGAACAGAATTTGACAAAAAAATTCTTAGTGGGTTACTAACCACTCATTTAATCGTGACAACAAATCTCAATCTAAATGAACATACTGCAGTGAACTCATCCATATATAGAAGGATTGAGAAAGACACGTCCTATACAAACAAAACTAAAGAAAATTTGTCATGAATTTGCACTGCTTAGTCCTTCATCTGCACTTAACAAATCAATACAGCTCTCGATGCATTCCAATCTGTTTGACAATATCAAGCTTTTAGAAGGACTTGGAGCTCTTTCATCAAGGACCTCCACAGTAAAAATTGCCCTAACTGGTCGATGATCAGATAAATTAGTCTCACTCCTGTCATATTGATTTTGCTTCAATCCTTTACCATACCAAATTATTCTATCACACCTACAAAACACACAAAAAAAAAGTTATTGAATTATTGATAATAAAATTAGGGTAATTAATTACAAGAGAACTCCTCCATTTATACACTTTTTCAAGAAATTCTCTCATATGAAAAATCCAATAAAAAAAAACCACTATCTGTGATCATTAATGAAAATTTTCATTTTCCAATACAGTTTGATTCTGCAGGCTTTTGGTTCTCATGAATTCCAGGTTAATGAACAAAAAGTGGATTTTACTTAATCGGAGAACTAAATTTTTTTTCCTCTATTTTCTTCCTTTAAACCCCTAAAATCTATGAAGTGCATGTGTACTATTCAAACGTCTAATCAAGCGCCAACATCTATCCTTGCGTCCAAAGAGCAAACCTCCATTAATTATAACATTAACATGTTCATTATTTGATATAGATGATGGTGCTTTTTAGGGGGTTAATTTCTTAAAAATCAAGCTGTATATAGATGAACGAGGTTTTTTTGTAACAATTGTACATAGAACTATTATCTTTCAAATTATGAAGTGAAAATATGTCAACCTATTTGAACTCACCATGCAGGAGCACGCTTCTTCTCTCCTTTTTTGCCTTGAAGACAACCGTAGTACTCACTAGAATTAGGGTAATATTTATAAGTGGGTGAAAATGTGATTGAGCCCTCTTGCCAACCTTTAAAGGTTCTACCCTCTGAGACCTCAGCAAGTAGCTGAATGTAAAAAAAATTCAGTAAGTACATCATATGCATTTTTTTTTATTTTAAGAATTAAAGTAAGATTTAATGATTTTCATTCAAGAGGAATAAAAAAATGGGGCAGGTACCTGATCTTTTTCCAACAATTTGTTCCATTCTTTTTGTGCAACAAGTGACCTTGTTGCATCCTCTGGCAAGGATATTCTATAGTTCAAATCTCCAAGCATTATTATTCGACTGTTCATGGAACGAGAAACAAATAATTCAGTTAATAACTGTGGTATGGAAAGAAAATTTGAGCAACACGATACAAAAGACATAATTAAATACTATAGTGGTCGTTATCGTTGGTGTCATATAGTAACGCTAATGGAAGAAAAATAATAGTTTGTATCACTATCACTCATATTGCTTTCAATAAACCACCATTATAAATAATGTAATTAACCAAGTTGTATCTTAGTTATATGTTTTGCAAATTAGGTTTGCTAAACCAGCAAGACCTTTAGCCGATTTGTCCAATAATATTAGCGATAGAGATTCTATATTAAATTATAATAAGTTAGTTTGGGACCATCATTAAACAATTAAGATACTTACTGTTTGATTACATAAACAAGTAAATAAAAACATGCAATGGGCAACGACTAAAATATTTCAAAGGAAATAGTTCCATATTTTTAACTACTTAGCTTTATCAACTTTACAAGGTTTACTTCATTTATCGCTTGCTTTTAACTTTTTCGTCATAACACAAATTTCAAAAGTAAATATAGAATCAAGGTTGTTGCTTATTTATTTCAAACCTTAGTATCAAACCGATCTGTCCTTTTGTTAGTTTTCCATTGTTAATGTTTTAATAATCTAAGTTAGATTATTGATAATTTTAGTTTTACCTGTTTTATTATTAGTAGATTTCAGAGTTAAGACTTTCTGGGGAAATTTTTTTTGTTAGTTTACTCACTCATGATCGAGGATTTTTTGCGGTAAATCCAAAGATTCAGAACCTCGTGGAAAAGTCGTCCTAGAGAATATCTCCATGGCATCTGAATTTCGACGAACTTCGTCACCTTCCTTCCCTCCCGAAGCCAAATGACAGCACACGATGCAAAAACTTGTACCATGCAAGCAAAATCTGACTGATACTGAACCCTAAATACAATCGAACAATTTGGATCAACCAAAGTTTTCGCCAACAAAAACTTTTTTTTTCTTCATTGACCAAAAAAAAAGTTTTCACCAATAATTTTGATTGAATAAATGAAATGATAAATTACAAGAAATTAAGACTGTTCATTTATTTTTCAAGAAATTTCCTTATCTGGTAAGTTTTATGAAAATCTGCTTCATTTATGGGTAACTTATTGATTTTGTTGGAGCTTTGTTTTTCGAGCATCTAGATAAACATCTACGCTTGGACAAATGTTTGTGCGAACATTTGAGCTTTAAACTAACAGACAATGGCCCTTCGAATTTTCTTCAAAAATGCAATATGTCTGAAGAACAAAACTCAGCTACAAAACTAACATTAACTCATTAATGAGCATAAAATTTGGAATGTTTATTGAACTTATTGTATGAGGAAATTTCTTGAAGAACAGGATATAAATGACCATTCATCGTAATTTACTATAAGTAAAATACACACCTTGTTGCCGAGGCATCCAATAATGCCACAACCAATGCATGAAACACTTGTATGGAGAATGTACTGTGCAAGATTGCTTCCGATCCAAACCGTGAGAAATATTCCAACCATATGTCTGCTCACTATGCATCTATAATCTTTGGCTTTTCTTAATGAATAAGACTTGTCATTTTCATAAGGATGCACCTTTTGCTTCTCACCTAACTTAGGCTCCTCATGACTTGGGTCTGATAGGGTCTTGTTTAGTGTTGTCCTGATGAGTGAGTTCCACTTTGAGGAGATCTTGCTCTTCTCTGCGCCTAGAATGTTCTTGGCTTTGAGAGGAACTACCTCTTGGAATCTTTAAAAGATTTAGAGTTTGTTAGTACACATTTTCATGTTTTGTGTCGTTACAGGGTATTGATTGGTGTGACGTGACACACATTCAAACAATCGACTAAGATCTGAGAATATACTGACATACGATTTTACAGTGATCTGAATATGTGTCACATCAACGACATGTAGTACCACGGAGGGACACACCAGTTTCGGTTTACTCATGTAATCAGTAAGACTTGGAATATACGCATACATACCCAAGAACATAGATATCATAAGAATTGTTTCTCGTATCCAACCAATCATCCAAATCGAGATCATCTGATGGCTGAACTCCTCCAACATTCCATGTGCTAGCAAACAACCTTAAAATTAGGGAACCGAAACAAGGAGAAATAATCATATTAGCATTTGTTAGTTGATGCACAATTGATTCAATATTATTAATACCTAAAAAGCTTTAAAACTCACTTATACTTGTGGATGTGCTTATGGTTATGAGATACAATATTGGAGCTTGCAGTATCTACCAAATTATCAGTGATTGGGAAGTCGGCAACGAAGCATTGACTCCCCGATGGTATGCGAAAAAGCTTGTTGGCCACCAACTTAGGCCACATAACCTAGGAAATTGCATAGAGATAAAGGTACGAATTAGCCTTTAACATAATAGCTAAGGTTGAAAAGAGAGGAGAAAGGAGAGAAGGTTCTCACTTCTTGAATGTTGTTTTCTTGCATGGTGATGGAGGAGGAGTGGGGGAGCGAGGAAGGTGAATAAAGGGAACGGATGGAGGGTATGAGGGGATGAGAGCGATGTGACAACTTTATTCAGAAAGTTGTAGTCCTTTTTTGTAATATAATTTTTAAAGGGTAGCATGGTACATGAAGCTCCAGGTTTGGATTATTTCGACGTATTATAATATTTTCTTAAGGGGATTTTTTTAAAAAGGCCCTTTTTGCTAAATAATTAGCAAAACCGACCGTTTTGCTAATTATTTAGCAAAAACGACATCTTTTTAACCAACAGGCCAAAAAAACTTTGTTTTTAAAAAAACTGCGCATTCGAAACATACGGGACTGATAGTCCTATATGTTTAGTCGCCATTAATCACGCCAAAAAACTACGGGACTAGGTTTTCATATCGTTCTACACGGATCTGCTTAAAGCCCACACCGAATATCTCCGTGTAACATCAGCCACCCTCAGAAACGTCGCCATCCGAATTCTCAAAATCTTATCTTTTCACTCCTCATCTGCTCCATTACCAAGGATCACAGCAACACCCTTCATCAACGTCAAAATGTCAACTAAACCCTCATCAAATTTCCTTTTCCTGCACCCCAATCTCTCCTTCTCCTCCATCAAAAGCTTAAATACGAGCGCTTCGATCCTCTTCTTGAGATCAGGACAAAGCGGAGACTTGTTCTTCTTATCGAAAATCTGAAGCCAGCGGTGAAAGAGATCAGAGCAATCGAAGGCCTCCGATTTCTAGAACCTCAAACCCTAGGATACTCGAAGGGTTCTTTGAGAAATTGTTGGGGATGTAATCCAACAGAGCTCGGATCTTCGACTCTGCCTCCGCGCAGCCGAGGCACGAGTTCGCCGCCGGCGACGTCTCCCCCCCTCCCCCCTTGGAATCGAGGATTTTTGCGCTCCTACGTTTAAGGGAGATAGGAATCAGTGTACTAATAATTGTAATACAATTTTCATATGGTTCTACACAAACAAAAGGCAGAGGTCACGGTAGCAGAGTACAACAGATCTGCTTAAAGCACACACCGAAAACTACGGGACTAATAGTCCCGTAGATTTTTTTGCCTCCAACTAAGGGTGACTAAACATATGGAACTAGCAGTCCTGTATGTCTCGAATACGCAGTTATTTTAAAAACGACCTATTTTTGGCTTGTTGGCCAAAAAGATGTTGTTTTTGCTAAATAATTAACAAAACAGTTGCTTTTGCTAATTATTTAGCAAAAAATGTCTTTAAAAAAAACTTTTTCTTAATGAAATTGTATAGTCCTTGCCCTAATACCTCTGAATTTGGAAAAGATTGTTTAAGAATAAGTTCAGACATTGTACTACACTTGGAGTACATGATCGATATGTCTCTGACTAGCGTGAGTCATAACGTCTTGATTCAGATATTTAGAATAGTTTAATTTTTTTTCTTACTCTTCTTGTTATATCTCTAATTGTACCTCTTCTTCTCCTATTATCTTTATGTATATTATGTATCTACTTTCTTTTAT
>BQKN01060797.1:94877-122179 GCA_022839385.1 Asparagus kiusianus | reverse complement strand
GCAGGAATCGCGGTTGTATTTAGCGTATACAACAAGCCTTTAAACCCCTAGGTTACCCTAGTGGACGAGTTATAGTCTCGTGAGGGTTTGCAGTGAATATACCCACAAAATTCGGTCAACTTGCCAAGTTAAATAAGTCAGTAAATAACAGATTTTCCTTGATATATTTAAACATTCTAATTGAAGCTAGTTAATAATCAAGAAAACGTTTTTATATATAACTCCAATGTAAATTCCTTAGAAAATCTTTTTTATTATAGCAATACAAAACCAAGTCAAATCTTAGAGATTTAATCAAAAAGTTTTGAAAAGAACATGCCAACTCTTTGTTTTAAATAACTTTCAAGTCTCTTGATCAAAAATTGTTTTTCAAGACCATATATACAAAACAACAATATATAAAAACAAAGTTAGTGTTATATATATATTTTTTTCACTCTCTAATTCTTGGTGATTGTTTTCTATTTTAACGGGCTTTCTAAGTGACCATTTAACGAGTTTTGGGCCAATGAATCCCAACCCAATTGGGCTTAGGTCATTAAGTATAGAGATACTCCTTGGGCTTAATTACTCAGTCAACTTAGGCTTTATAAAATAAAATCACCTTGAATTTAATAGTTTTTTAATATATATGTGTAAGTATATATAGTTTGAAAAAATGTGTAAATCAAGATAACTTAAAAAAAATATTTTCAACTCTAAGTTAAGCATGCAAAAAATTCATTGTTTTTAATTAAAAGTCTAAGGTAAGACTTAAGTAAAGTATACTACTTGAAAAATCATTTCTTAAGAATTTTATTTGGAGTTATCATAAAAGGTAAACTTGAGTATATCACTAACTAGGAATTAGAAAATTTAAAATTTATCAATTAGATTAATTATTACTTAATTCTATTAATTTGGCAAGTGACAATATTTTTTTTACTAAAACTAACAAAAGATAAATGCTGAAAAAAAATACTGAAACAAAATACTAACTTGCAAAATGCAAACAAAGGCTAACTAGCTTACACCCCCATACCCAGATTTTGCAGTGTCCTCAAGACAAATAATATCCAAAATATCACAGTTTAATAAGTACATGCCAAAATAAAAATCAAAGTCTGGGTAAAATAAAAAGAACATCCCTCAATGCTTATCTCTTGATATATCGTCATCCACATCATCAACGTCAGCTGCTGAACTCGGTCCCACCTCATCCTTTCCTGGGAACACATCTGGCTGAAATGGTGTGATAAAACTATGAAGCTTAGGTGGAGGTCCATCTATATTTCCATGTTCTCTCTACCATCCTCTTGCCAAATATGCCAAGGTCTCGGTTGAGTAGCCTATCTGACCATGCATCTCGTGCATCTGACGCTGCATCCTGTGCATCTGAATCTGCATCCTGTCCATACGACTCCGCATTCTGTCCATCTCCTCTCGAATGGGTCCTGTGTATCTGGCTGGTGCTGAGGAGGCTCTCTTCCTGAAGGACCAGATTGATCTCGTCCTGAAATGCTCCTCCTCATAGTCTGATCATTTAGTAACCCCTTCCTTGCTTCTCACCTATCCTCTGCAAATACTGGAACGTGAAATCTATGGCAGAGTCTAGTGATGAAATAGGGGTAAATGAGCTGAGTTCGTGATGCAGACTGTGTCCTGACCCAATCCAACATATTCTCCACTGATGAGCGCATCCATACAAATATAATTTTTGCTATATCAAACCGCTGACCAGTGGCTATCCAAAAAAGAAGGAGAATATCGTGTGGGGTAATGACAAAGTATGCAGTGGTAGGTTTCATATCAAAGTTCAGGAAAAGATTAAGTAATCTATATTATGGTTTGAGATTTCCTGAACCGAAATTAGATGTAAAGATCCTCCCACACAAGGTTGTAGACATGTTATTGTATTTTGGTGTACCAGGCTGTAATGTGGAGGCTAAGTGGAAGTAATCTGGTACATCAGTGGGTGGTTCTACAAGATCAAGGATAGCACAGATAGTGGAAAGATAAAAAATAACCATAACACCCTTCACTATAGAAAAAACTGAAAATTCTCTATCTAGATCAATTTTCCATCCAGAATAGAACTCATGGACTAATGAAATGTTTGCTTTCTCTAGGGGTTTAGCCATCATGCTCCTAAGACCTACTGCAGTTAACATGGTGATTATGGATTAAATATGTCTGTAAAGCACTCATCTAAAAACCTCTCTCAAAATGAACATTAAGACCCATAATTCTGGCTAAAATAGTGAGTCTATCTATATCGGTATCAGAAGGATCAGAAGATGATGAACTTGCTCGGGATTTCTTTCTGGGGGGCATCTACAGAAAAAAAGGAAAAAATCATTTTAATTCCAATATATATATATTTTGTATTTTATTTTTTTATTTTTATTTTTATTTATTTTTTTATTTAAAGAATTTAACTACAAATTGTTCAACATGAGTTAATTTTAAGTTATCAGAATTTTGTTTTGACAATAAATTTCCTCAAAATTATTCTTTTTAGAACAAAAATGTTAAAATTTTGATAACTTGATCGGTGAAACATACATGTTGCTATGATAATTATAAGCTAAACCTTACAAATGTTAAAATGATTGGCATTTTTTTTGAATTGTTGCACAAAACACCCTAAATTTAAGATTTATTTTTGCATAAACCCCCTAATTTTTTTGGATTTGCATAAAACACCCCAAAATTTTTTTTTAGATCATATTCTCAATTTGAAATCACTTACCTAATTGAATGTTCAAAAATTATGTGTTTTTGCACAAAAAACCCTAAGAATTTTCGGGTTTGCATAAAACCCCCAATTGAATGTTCAGATTTTTGTACAAGATATCCTCAATTGAGTTCCAAGTTCAATTTTTTGTTTTTGTACAAAACCCCCTAAGAAATTTTTGGATTTTGTATAAACCCCTAATTTTTTGGATTTTGTACAAAATCCCCAATTTAAACCCTAAATTTTTTAAATTGATTATGAATCAACACAAAATATGATAATAATTCACAACTACCCATTATTCAACCACTAGATCATCCATGTATTCAAAAATTAAAAAACAAAATTGAAATTACAAGATCAAATTTAGAAAATATACCTTGGGGAGATGGTTGGAGGTGGAAGAAGCCTAAAAATAATGACGAAATTGCCCCAAAATGCTCTTGATCTTGTGTGGGTGAATTAGGGTTTGAGAGGGGGGGGGGATTCGGGTTTGGAAAATGTTGAAATGAAGAGGGGAAGAAAGGGGCCTGGGGGCTGCGGTTTTGATGCAGCAGGTTTTGGGCATCGATGCCCAATGCGATGGCGTTTGGGCCAGCCGGCCCAAACACGGTTTCTCTTTTTTTTTCTTTTGGGCCTGTGATCGTGGGCCTAAACTTATTATATATTTTTTCTTTTGGGCCTGTGATTGTGATTGTGGGCCTAAACAGGGGTGTCACCTGGTCTGCAATCTTGCGTGCTAAACCTTTTGAGTACTTTATCGATATAGCTCTTTTGTGATAATCCAATCTATATCTCGAGAACGGTCTCGATGTATCTGTATTCCTAATATAAAAGAGGCGTCCCCAAGATCTTTCATCTCAAAATTCTTTGATAGAAATCTCTTAGTTTCGTGCAACATGCCTATATTATTAGTGACAAGTAATATGTCATCGACATACAGAACCAGGTAAATATACTTACTCCCACTAAACTTGTGATATACACAGTCATCAACAATATTCATCTCAAAACTGAATGAGATAATTACTTGTTAAAACTTATGATACCATTGACGATGAGCTTGCTTGAGTCCATAGATGAATTTTCTTAATTTGCAAACCATATTCTTTTGGTCTCCTGACACAAAGTTTTCTGGTTACACCATATAGATCATTTTATCAATGTTCTCATAGAGAAATGCAGAATATCCATCTGATGTAACTAAAGATCAAAGTAAACAACAGCCATTATTGTTCTAAAAGAGTCTTTTGATGAAACCGGAGAGAAAGTCTCTATATAATCGATGTCTTAGGTATAGCCTTTTGCTACAAGGCGTGCCTTATACCTCTCCACATTACTATTTGCATCCCGCTTTGTTTTAAATATCCATTTATAACCAATTGGTTTTATACCTTCTGGTAATGGAACAAGTTCTCAAACCTTATTGTTTTGCATAGACTTGTACTCTTCATTCATAACATCAATCCACTTTTGAGAGTTAGAACTTTTCATGGCCTGATAGAAGTTGATTGGATCTTTCTTCATGTTTTTGGAGAAATACAATATAATCATCCGGAATAGCATTTCTCTTTTCTCTCATAGATCTCTGTAATGGTATTGGTTCTTGAGGTTGTTGAGTTTGTTCTTCTGGAACAGAGAGTTATTCAACATTATCTTCTTGAGGTTCTAGATTCATTTCTTGATCAATAATATGTATAAGAACCTGAATATTGTCAAAAGTTACAGTATGGATTAGACCTGAAGCCAATTCCTCCTCAAAAACAATGTCTCTAACCTTATTTCTCCCCCTAAAACTCAACATCTTCAAAGAATGTCGTTGTCACCGTCTCAAAAATAGTCCTGAGTGTGGGATCATAAAACGTATAGCCCCAAGATCGTTCGGAGTAATCAATAAAGTAGCTGCTAACTGTTTTAGAGTCCAATTTCTTTTCATTTGGCCTATAAGACTTGACCTCAGATGGACTCCCTAAATATATAAGTGCTTTAAATTAGGCTTTCGACTAGTCCAAAATTCATAAGGTGTTTTTTGCAACTGCTTTACTTGGTACTCTGTTCAGAATGTAAGCTGTTGTCTTTAATGTTTCTCCCTAGAGTGACTCTGATAAAGAAAAATGAGTAATCATACTTCTTACCATATCCTTAAGAGTCCTGTTTCGTCTTTTAGCTACACCATTCATGTTAGGTGACCCTGGCATGGTGTACTGTGGGATAATATCGTATTCCTCTAGGTATTTAGCAAATGGTCCTGAACGTTGTTCACCTGAACTATCATATCTGTCGTAGTACTCATCATCACGATCAGATCTAACAGTTTAATCTTTTTGTTGAGTTGATTCTTAACTTTAGCTTTAAAAGCTTTGAACACGTCCAAAGACTCAGATTTCTCATGAATGAGATATAGATACTCATAACGTGAGTAATCGTCTATGAATAATATAAAAAATTATTGACCATTTCATGATGTCAAGGGGAATGACCTACAAATATCTGTATGTATCAATTCTAAGACTTCTGAAGATCTATTGGCACCTAATCTCTTAACTTTGGTCCGTTTTTCCTTTGACACATTCAACATGTACATCAAAATATGAAAAATCAAGGGAATCCAAAATACTATCATACACAAGACGCTCAACTCTACCTTTTGAGATATAACCCAAGCGCTTATGTCATAATGTCGCTGAATTTTTCTTATTTAATTTATATTTAGTACCACGTGATTTCACATACAAGGTTTTATTATAAGAAGTAATTGTATCAAGCAAATATAGGTTATCATAAGTACTCAAGAAACCAGTTCCCACAACATTTGAATTTAAAGATAAACTGAATTAATTGTTTCTAAATAAACAATAATAACATGATTTGTCCAATACAGAAACATAAATCAAATTCCGTCTAAAAGACGGTACTACAAAAGTATCTTTTAAATCCAAATAGAAACCAGTTCCTAATAGTAACCTAAAGTACCAAATTGCTTTCACGTCAATCGATTGTCCATCGCCCATAAATATGTGTCTTTTACCATCACTTGGCTTTCGGTAGCTCATGAAACCCTACATAAAAATACTTATGTGAGTAGTAGCACCACAGGCTAACCACCAAGTGTTTCTAGGTGTAATGACCATAAAATTTAATACTAGTTAAAATAGTTTTTTATTATGTTTAAATATTTAATTATTATTTTTAGAAGAGTATTTTTATTTTTGTTAATTTTTTGCAATTTTCAATGATTTAAAATCCAAATTTTATATCTAAATTTTATATTTATATAAATGATTTTAATATCTATAAATTTATTTTGAGCGGTAAAATTTTTTGAAATTAATCTGTTGTGTTATCGGTACTATTACTTATTATTTTAAATAATATATTGTATTATTATTACTATTACATATTATTTCGTGTATTATGTTGAATTATTAATTACGTATTATTTTTGTAAATTATTGTATTATTTTAATTATCATGCATCAGTTGTTGTATTAGTATAACTAGTACGTTTTACTGTGTATATAATTATTCCATAAATATTTGATTTTAAAAATAAGTAAATATATTTTATTTATTAATTATTCTCATTTAATTATACAATATGAGTACATTTTGACTATTTCGTATCAATTATTGTATTAGTACAACATGTACGTTTTTATTTGTAGATAATTATTCTATAATTAGTTTAATTTTTAAAATACCGTAATTATTTTATTGTAATTGTTTTATTCCTAACCCTAACCCTACCCTAACTTATAGTATATATATATGTACATATACCCGTAACCAAACCCCAGCCGCTTTGTTTAATTTTCTCTCTCCTCCTCTCTCATCTCTCTCTTAGAACCCGCCGCCCCTGTACCCGTACCCTCTCCATCGATCTCTTCTCCGTTCCCTTCCCCGACCAAGCACCACCTCCGCACAACCTCACCGTCGCCCCAGCCTTGGCTTTGCTGTCGCCGGCAAACTCCGACCCGCGCGCAGCCGACCTCGACACCGCAGCCAACCCTTTGCCTCTAGCCATCGTAGATCCCCATCACCTCCAGGTAACCGTGCTCACCACAAACCCCTTGCTGCCACGCCACCTCCGACCGCCTGAACCCGTCGTCGCCGAACGCCGCGCGACCACGCCAACCGCCGCGTGACCACGCCAACCACCGCCTTCACAACTTTGTAGCCAACCCCACGCCGACGGCCCGACCATGAACCCCGCCACCCCCTCCTCCTCAAATATGACCACCAGATCCGGTCAGCTGCTCCAAGCCGTAGCTCTGTTCGTTGCCCTACCGCCGACCAGCCGCCGCCGCCGCCTCCTTTGTCGCGCCAAGCCGTCGCCGTCAGCCCCGAGCCACCTTCGAGCCGTCGCCATCAGCCCTGAGCCGCCGGACCCTGCTCTCATGTCGGATCTGATATGCGTCGCAGACAAGCTCTTGCGTTTACCTTGTTTCTTAATTAATGGTTAATATCGTGTTATTATAATGATCAAATGTAGATAAATTATTTTGTGGTTAATATTGTTGTTAGTATGATGATTACATATAGTTAAAAATTATTATTGTGGTTAATATGCATTTTTGAATATCTACGTAGAATGATGATTATGAGCGTACGGTGAAAATTAGATTAATAATGTTGTTATTGTATTTTAAGAAATTACGAACATGAAATGATAATTCACTACCACATAATTGATCTACTGCAACAGTTAAGGCGCAACGGTTTTAACTGTTGCGTTAGAGATCTATCGTAACAGTTTTCAGTGTCTAATACAATATTTAATGAAAAACGTTGCCATAGACCTAATAATTATTCCTGGACTTAATAATTGTTCGTGGGCTTTGTTCAGGAGCTTTAAGTTTGTATAGCCCATTGTCCTCACTGCTTAAACGAAGAATATCATCTCCGATCCCAAAAATCACCGTAAAAAAAAACCCTAAAATCGTCATGGACGTTTCCTCTCCGATCTCATCTCCAATCTCATCACTGAGCTCGTCGCCGCTTTCCTCTCCGATATCATCTCCAATATCCTCTCCGATCTCATCATTGTCGAGCTTGTTGTCATTCTCGTCGTCGAGCTACCCTTGTTTCAGGTAATTTCTCCCTCCCTGTTTTCTAGGGTTTTCACCAGAAATCGAGCTCAGATCTCGCTAACGGGAGCTTTCTAGAGTGTGTTTTCAGCAATCAAGCCCGGAAATTTCATCAATTTTGCAGCTGATGGCTGCATTCTCTTAAATGTCCTAGTCTTGCATTTGAAGGGAGTTAATCAGGTATTTTGCACGTGATTACTTTGAGTTTTTATGAAAATTTGATAGAAGTTTACGGTTATGCTATATATGGGATGTATGATTTTCTTAGTAACCCTCCTGTCTGTAACTTGTGATCGTTTCCATGATTAAGAAATTTGTTCAGGATTAAGAAATTTCATCAATTTGTTCAGTTATATGGGATAGTCTGAAAATAGCGATTTTTCTACTTGCGAGAAAAAGAAATAAATATCAGAGTGGCCCTCATTGGAATAAAAGTTTAGTATCTGATATTCTATTCAGAAAATCCCCTTGACATAATGTACCTTGGCTGAGCCTATTGACATATGATGCTACAAAATTGATTAAAAATTTTGATCCTAGATCTGCTGTATATCCGGTGAACTTCATGAATTTGATTTTTGCAAGATTTTCCCTAGTATGTATGATTTCTGCTTATTTGCAGATAATTTGAAATTTGAAAGCCCAAATCTGTAGTGAATGCCTACCAGGCTATATTTCCTCAAGGCCCTGCTCTGTTACTGAAGTTCCACCTGTCATCTTCAGACACTAGAGTCACTGGTCAATGGTATATAGTTGTTTTGTCAGATTTCATGCATATAATTTGTCACTTCTGATCATATTGCATGTGACCTTCCCCCCAGTTAGATAGGATTTGTATATCTTTTTAGTCCAGTTACAGTCCAAGTTAATTATGGGGTAACCTACTTTCATTTATAATCTTTTTTTTATTAAACTAGCATATGATCCGCTTACAAATACAAATCATGGCATGACAACCGCACGAATGTTGATTGAATATATTGCTATTAATGGTAACAAGAGGATTGATTTTTTATTTTATAAATCATAATATTTATATGTAGTTATTAATAGTGTTAATCATTTTTTCTTTCTCCAGAATATATAATAAATGACGGAAAACAGAGATTGGATGTATAATGCTCCTAGAGTGAGTGTGGAGTTCATTAATAATGTCAATGACTTTCTTGAGAGAGCATTTGATAATGGAGCAGTTGGGGATGAAATATGTTGCCCTTGTCGCATTTGCTGTAATCGCTTTTGGTATAGTCGTGATGTTGTTTATGATCACCTTATTGTCAAAGGATCTGTAGAGAATTATTATGATTGGTTCTTTCACGGAGAGGGTGTGTCATCAAGGATGGATGTTGATGACAATAATGAAGAAGTTGATGATGTTGCTGATGATGCTCAAGACAACCTGGATGGGTTATTGCATGATGTATTTAGAGATGTAGCAGAAGAGTCTCCAGTGAACCAAGAAGATGACCTAAGTGACCATGAAGAAAGGTTAACTAAGGAGGCTAAGAAATTTTATAAGTTAGTTGATGAAGGTAAGCAGCAGTTATTTCCAGGATGTAAAACTTTTTCTAAACTCTCTTTTATCATCCGGTTATATCTTCATAAGTGCATCCATGGCCTAAGCAACGAGGCATTTGATGATTATCTAGCCATATGGAGAGAGGCAATTCCTGAAATAAATCTACCAAAGTCTTATTATGAGGCTAAAAAAATTATGATGGATTTGGGCCTTGATTACAAGAAGATACATGCTTGTCCTAATGACTGCATGCTTTACCGTGGAGAAGATGAAGAAAAAGTTGCTTGCAGTAAATGTGGTGAAAGTAGATGGAAGGCAAATAAGCAGGATGTTCCAGCCAAGGTTTTAAGATATTTTCCTTTAAAACCTAGAGTTCAAAGACTATTCATGTGTTCTCAGACTACTGAATCCATGAGTTGGCATGCAAAAGAGCGCCTCCAGGATGGGAAACTAAGGCACCCGGCAGATGGCAAAGCATGGAAGGATTTTAATTCCAATCATCCTGATTTTGCACTAGACCCTCGTAATGTGAGGCTGGGCTTGGCTAGTGACGGGTTTAATCCATTTCGGACTATGAGCATTTCGCATAGCACATGGCCGGTGATCTTGATAAATTATAATTTACCATCCTGGATGTCTCTAAAGCCAGAATATTTCATGTTGTCTTTGCTTATTCCAGGGCCTCAGTCGCCTGGGAATAATATCGATGTTTACTTGCAACCGTTGATTGATGACTTGAAAGAGCTATGGGAAGTCGGGTTGCTTACTTATGATGCTTCAAGTAAACAACCATTTTATGTTCGTGCAGCTTTACTTTGGACTATAAGCGACTTTCCAGCATTTGCAATGTTGTCCGGATGGAGTACTAAAGGGAAGTTGGCTTGTCCTTGCTGCAACTATGACACTTGTTCACAATATTTAAAATACAGTAGGAAAATGTGTTACATGGGTCATCGTCGATTTTTGAGTGATAATCATCCATGGCGGTTAAATAGAAGAAACTTTAATGGCCATGTTGAGTTAGGAAAAAAACCTGAATCATTATCTAGGATAGAGATTGTGGAGGAATTGCATGGTTTTGTTAATGACTTTGGGAAGAAACAGAAGAAAAAATTAGAAAAGGGCTGTCCATGGAAAAAAAGGTCAATATTTTTTGATTTGCCTTATTGGGAGCAGAATACATGTCGGCACTTGCTGGATTTAAAGCACATAGAGAAGAATGTGTGTGATAATATAATTGGGATATTATTAGACATTCCTGAAAAGACAAAGGATCATGTCAGAGCTCGTTTTGATTTGCAGCATATGGGCATAAGAAGAGATCTACACCCAACCAAGTCAGCTGATGGTCGGCATTTTACATTCGCTAAAGCATGCTTTTCGATGACGATGGAGGAGAAAAAGATATTTTGTGGTGTGTTAAAAAATGCTAAAATGCCGCATGGTTGTGCATCAAATATCTCGAGGTGTGTCAATGTTAATGAGAAAAAAATATCAGGGTATAAGACACACGATGCTCATTTTCTCATGCAGTATTTGCTTTCAGTTGCTTTGAGAAGGACTATGCCTAGACGTGTTTCTATTCCATTAATCAGATTAGGGGCTTTCTTCAAGGGCTTATGTAGCAAAGTTCTTAATTTAAATGATCTTTATAAATTGCAGTCAGAAATTGTGGAGATACTTTGTCAACTGGAGAAAATATTTTTGCCTAGCTTTTTTGATATTATGGTGCATTTGCCGATTCATTTAGTTCAACAAATTTTGGATTGTGGGCCAGTTAACTATTGTTGGATGTATCCGGTAGAGAGATATCTTTGTAGATTAAAGTCATATGTTCGCAATAGAAGTGCTCCTGAAGGTTCCATAGCGGAGGGGTATTTGGTAGAAGAGTCGCTGACTTTTTGCTCTTTATATCTACATGATGGTGTGAAGACAAGATTTAATAGATATACAAGAAAGTATGATGAAGTCATTGATGATGATGAGCCATCACCTATTTTTCCAAAGATAGGTCATCCAGTGGGCGGAAAGAGGAAAAGGAAAGGCAAAGCATTTGCATTGGATGATGTAGATTGGGTTAATGCACATAGATATGCTTTATTCAATTGCGGTAATAGGGAAGTTGGGGAGTATATTAGGTATACTTTATTTATTAAATCTTTATAAATTTTTTTTTTATGTATTCTTTAAATTCCACTATATAACATATTATGTTTGTTTCTTATTAATACAGAGAGCACAAACTCTTGATTGAGAATCAACCGAGAAAACGAGGTAGAAGAAGAAAATGGGTAGAAGCTCAAAGGCATAGTAAGGATTTTCTTGTATGGTTTAAAGACACCGTGGCTGAATCTCAATCAATACCCAAATACATGAAGTTTTTTTCGATGGGTCCCAACAATATCGCCAAGAGATATAGAGGATATTATATTAATGGCTATACTTTCTACATCAAAGCACGCGATGATACATGCAAAACTCAAAATAGTGATGTTTCTTTATTAAGTGAAGTGGATAGTTATGCAAGCTCTAGGGACCATAATCCTATAACTGCTAAAGTGTCATTCTATGGAGTCATACAAGATATCATTGAACTAGACTACTGGGGTAAATTTAGTGTTGTTTTGTTTAAGTGTGATTGGTTTCAGCATGACACGGATGAATATGGGCTTACTCGTGTAAATTTTAACAACAAATATCATACAAATGATCCTTTTGTGATGGCATGCCAAGTGCATCAAGTTTTTTATGTGAAAGACCCTGTTGAAGAGGTTAATAAGAATTGGTATTATGTTTTGAAGATTCCAAGCAATGTGTTTGAAGATCTTGGTGTCACTCATAGCGATCAATATTGGGTCGAGAATCATGATAACGAAATGGATTCGATGGCAAGCATTAATGATGATGATGCAGATAATATTGGTTGGTGTAGAGATGGTTTGCCGAGATCCATTGTTGACATTCCGCCAAACATGGAGGAGCTAGAAGATGAAAATGAAGGAGAATCAGAAGGTGGAGATCAAGATGAATCAGAAGGTGGAGATCAAGATGAATCAGATTGGGATTGGACGGAGGATACTCCTTAATTTGTCTTCAATACTTTCTACTTGTGTCAAGATTGGAATTGGATGTGTTGCTTATTTTATTAGGGACATTTGTGATTTTATTAGATTTTGGACCTGAATGTTTGTTTGGAGTTTATGCGGTTAAAATGAACCTGATATGGATCTATCTAGTTAAGTGCTTTTATGATATATTTTGTCAATTAGTTTCTGTTGCTGTTAGATATATTTTTCCAATGATATACAAAGTTTTTGTTGTTGCTGTATGCTTGTATGTACCAGAGATATGAAGAAACCTTTAGTTTTTTCATATTAATACTATTAGTCTTGGACTCTTTCATCTAGCTTGGTATCATATAAGCTCAATCCTGAACACCTGACACTTCAGTTTTTATTATCTATTTTTCGTGTATCTAGTACTTATGTGATTCTTTTCATTTATTACTAGTTAATCACTTCTCTTTGAGCGATGGAAACAGTGGGTGATTCTAGATCAAGTTCAAAAGAGAAGAGATCATTTGAGGTAAATTCTTTCATTTATTTTGGCTTCAAGCATCTGATAGAAATCTCTCGTCATTCTTAGTTTTTACTTCATTATCTTTTCAATGCTTGCAAAAATGCAGATATAATAGAGATAGAACATCAAGAAACCTGTTGAAGTTTTGTGCATAGTCTTGTAATTATTCATTTGCAGTAATCACTGGTCTATCTTGCTTGCTCTGTATAACATTCCAAGATCCTCTTGCTTGAAGTATTCATGATTTTCTTTTTCAATTTTATTGTGGAATGAGCATTAGCCTTTATTTTCAATTTTATGGAGAACAAGCATGAGAAATAAATACAAACTGTTCGAATGTCTTCTTCAGGATTGATCTGTGATGTCTTATAGCTTAGACGAGTCTTTAAAAGTAGATTGAGTTGAAAGAGTGGTATTGTGCACTGTTTTCTTTACTTTTTGGAGCAGATCAAAGAATGAGTAAGTCTCCTCTTAAGTTAGTTCTTATGTTATTGCAAAAGAGAATCTCATAGATACTATTAGTTATGTTAAGAGTCCATTAATATTTTGATCTATGTAGATCTGAATTAATTATATATTTTTTGGACAGGATAGTACAGTGGTTAAGGGAAGAGTTTGATATGTTAGATGGTGTCAACTGTCAACTTCACCTAAAGTTATGGTTTGATTGATGATGGAAGAGGACATGAAGTGTGTTTTAGACTTAAGTTTTGTTTGAAGGGAGTAAATTCTCTTGGTTCTGTATCCTGTTTAAGGTTCAACTGTGGTAGATTATTGTTACAAAGTGTAGGCGTCAAAAATTGCCCATAGGTCCCCGCGAACGGCTCGAAATTAAGAGAAGACGATGAACGTCACTATTCGAATCACGGAAGCTTGATTGACATCGACAAATGCTTGAAGTAAATTGACAAACTATGTGAAGCAACGGAATTTCGGAATAACGAGAATACGGACTGATCGGGAGCCCCGCGACGTTTACAAAAGGCGCATCGCCCCTCGTGTCTCATTTATTCTACAGATGATCTAATCATTAGAACTTATAGAAATCCTCGTCGTCTTTCCAACGCACTTTGAATCGTTCAAATCCGAGTTCGGACGAAGAAGTTACGGCGGAAACGAACAAGTATACATAACACGGCGTCTCAGCCTGAATGAGACACCCCGAGGTGTCTCGGCCCTTGTGAAGCTATTTAGACTATGATCCGATCTGAATCTAAAGATACTCAAAACAGGAAAGGTGTAGATATTTTTGTCAACTTTCCAACCCATTTGGAATCAGATCATTTGGAGGTCATATGCGGAAGTTATGGCGAAAATAGTGCCGAGACACCCCAGGGGTGTCTCGGATTTTGTGAGACATCCCAGGGGTGTCTCGGAACTTGTGGAGCTGTTTTGACCAGAATCCTGTTAGAATCTGAAGAAACTCAAAACAGGAAAGTTGTAGATATTTTTATAAACTTTCCAACCCATTTTGAATCAGATGATTTGGAGGTCATATGAGGAAGTTATGACTAAAATAGCTGAGACACTCTGAGCTGTCTCGCACTTGGGCCCTTTAAGTGGTTTTAACCGCTCCGCAACCCCTCATGCCTATAAATACAAGCCTTAGGCCTCACTTTTTTAGGATCTGGATTTTTGGAGAATTGGCAAAGCCCTGCCAGAGTGAAGAGTACTTCAACACAAGAGAGCTCCTCATCAGATCTACATCACTCGCATCCGTTCCTTAGCATTACCCCTCGTCGGTAATCCTAAGAAGAGCAAATATCTCTCTTTATCCGAGATAGGCACTTCAGTTTCTAGATCTCCTCGCGGATCGACGAAGCTCTGCTCAAATTTTCAGCAACCAGATCTGATTTCCAGGTGGTCTACGGATATCGACATCCCCGTCACAGGCTAAAGACCCACGCAAGCAAGAGACGATAAACGGATCTTGTGTTTATTTTCGAAAAGTTGTAATTTTTATTTTCGTTATTTGAATTCATTTGTAACGTTTGAAGTTTTAATGAAATCAATGATGAAGGCAACTTTTGACGAAAACAAGCTGGCGACCACAGTGGGAGCCAACAGCCTCGCTGCCGAGGCTGTCGTGACGCAACCGACATTCAAGATCCGGGTGAACGAAGAGATCGAATACGAGTTCGATCAACAAAAGTTTAAAGAGTACCTCTCTTCCTCCTCCTCCAGATCTGCCTCTCCAAACAGGCGCAAGAAGACTTCATCTTCCAGAAACGTTCGCAGGACCTCCGGCTCTAAGATCCAAGATCCCGTCGCCGCTGCTGCACCCGTGCCCCGTGGCATCCCTGCGGCATCCAAAGAGGTCGAGGCTGCAGATCCAGATCTCCCCTCCGCCACGAAGGTAACTGCTGAAGGTGCTCCAGTTTTGTCGAAGAGGGCACGCCAAAGACGGCGTCAACGCCTCGCCCGATAACTAGCCAAGGCCGCAGAATCGATGGACGGGATCCGCTACAATGAGGATCTAAAGTCCAGACAGCGCCAAGAGCAACAACGGCGAATAACTAACTCCTCCTCTAAAGCGGAGACAAATGAATGGGTCCGCGTCAAGAAGACTCGCTCCACTCTCAAAGAGCGAATCAAGAAACGCCGCGCGTTGCTCGCGCATGCCCGAGTCCTTCTGCAGAAAGCGGAAGAGATGCAGAAAGGAGAGGCGGTAAAAAAGCCGTCTACAAATAAGCGGGTTTGGGTGCCAAAGTCAAAACCGGCGCCTAAGACGAAAATGGACGGAGTTGCCGTCCAACCTTCTTCAAATCCAGATCTTGTTTCTCTTGTTCCTGCGCCTCCAACGGAGTTAGGTAAGAACGTGGATCCTACAAGATCCAGAGTTCCTTTGAAAGGTCACCTTGGTCCTTTACCAGAAGATCGAGGCAAAACACCTGTCAAGGAACGATTGGGACCACTGAAAGGTCCTCAAATAACAAACCAGACTGGGGGTCGTACTAATCCCCCTAGGAAAGATAACAGAGGGAAAGCCCCTATTACCGACCGCATTGGATTGCTAGTCGAAGTTCAAGAGCCCGTTGGACTTTCACGCTCTCAAAGGCGTAAAAGTGAACGAGTGACTCTTTGAGACGCAAATAAAGCATCACGTCCCCAGAGGGAAACATATTTGTCTGATGACGATGTTACACCTGGGAAGGCGTACCAACACTCTATGGGTTGTTCCAGTTATCAAACTGATGAGTTGTACTATAGGGCTGGGTGTGCGAATAAATCCCGAAAAAGAAATATTCGAGACACGGAGCCTCATTGTTCGTGTGCCAACATAATCAAAGCAGTATTATCGGAATGCTGCTGTTCTAAAACCCCAAAAAGAGTCTCGGTGTTTGAGAGAATCTCTACCAGGGCGTCCGAGGCCAAACCAAGGCATTTCCAAAGGAGGAAGCCCATTCGCCAAGATGATGAATTTCCAGAAGTGTCCGTCAATATGACCGGCAGAAGGAAATCGACGCAACACTCTAGCCCAGATCAGTTTGCCGATGTATCCCGGCGTATGACTCGGTTGCGGTCAAGAATCAATAAGCGAAAGAATTACAAAAAGATGCAAAAGGGACTTCCTTTGGAAGAGGAGGTGTTAGATGCTGGTTCAGATTCTTGCTCGGCTATAGCGTCCGATGACACGGCATCGAGCGCGGGACAACCCCACGAGTCATTTATGACCAGCGCCGAACAAGTAACCAAGATGCTTGAAGAGGCCCTGGCTAAGCAGAGGGAAAGTTTTAAGTTCAAAATGGATCTGGCCATGCAGCAGATGAGGGAAATGCACGACCAGCAAATCACGGTACTGACAGCTCACCAAGGAGAACCCAGTCGTCGTAATAATCCGAATCAAGACGAGAATGAACGGGAAGAGGATAATGTCAATCCTGTCAACAATAGTAACGGAGGCGGCCCCTTGAATGATAACGCAAAGGAGGACCACGTTACCTCTCCCCGAAGCCACTCGAAGACAGATACGAGTGAAGACAAGAAGATGAAGGACTTGGAGAGCAAAATCAATGCGTTGATGGATGCTCAAGAAGTAAAGAAGACCGGCATTCCGTGTCCTTACCCGAAAGAGTGGGACTCGATCCCGTATCCGGCGAAGTTCAACCTGATCAACTTCACGCCGTTCGACGGGAAGGGCTCGCCCACTCAGCATCTAATCTACTTCAAGTCCTACTTGGGCACGATCTCCGGCAATGAAGCCTTGATGGTTCGGTCATTCGTCGGCACCCTTCGCGGGCCTGCCTTCGATTGGTATCGACGTCTTAAATTTGGAAGCATCAACAGCTGGGAGGACCAGGAGAGCATGTTCCTCACTCATTTCTTCGATGATCATGCCGAAGTGTCGATCAGGACACTCTTCGATGAGAAACAAAAAGACGGAGAGTCGGTGGATACCTTCATCAAACGCTTCCGCAATCAGGCAATGAACTACAAGGATCCCCTCACGGAGGAATTCATCTTGCAGACTTGTCATAACAATTTGTTCATTAACATCTTGGATGTTATGGGAGTAGAGCCGCTCAAGACATGGAAGGATCTGAAGGCCCGAGGAGAGCAAGCCGAGCGATTCCTCAAAAGGAAGAAGGCCGAGAGGAGCCAGCCGATGGCTAATTCTTCAAACTCGAACTTCGCCTCTCGTGATAAGGGCAAGGCACCTGTAGTGACTGTTGATCAAAAGTCGAAACAGCAGTCCCGAAGACAGCAGAAGACTTCGGATCAAAAGGCCCAGAAAGAGTACTTGTTCAAGGATGAAGACGTTCCCGCCATCTTCGAGTCTCTTCTCGGAAACAATAAAATCAAGCTCCCGCCCATCACGAATCAGGAGGAAGCTGAAAATACTACGGATCCGAAGTACTGCGCGTACCACAGGAGGATCCTTCATCCCACCAAGGCTTGCTTTACTTTAAAGAATAGCATCCAGACCTTGGTTGAAGCCGGCGTCATAACGCTAGGATAAGCCAAATGAGAATGGAAAGACTCCAAAGAGTATACGAGTATAAACTGTTTCTCAGCACTCCGACAAGTATAAGAGTATAAACTGCTCCTTCCTACACTCCAAAGAGTATATGAGTATAAACTGCTTCTTAATCCTCCGACCGGTATAAGAGGTTAAACTGCTTCCTGACACTCCAACAGGTATATGAGTCTAAACTATTTCCTTTCTTTCACGGGAAATTCCTGGAGAATTTTATACGGATAACCCGATCATGCAACCAAATGCAATAATAAACCCAGTTTTGCGAGGAAGCTGGGGGTGGATGACTCATGTAACGGGAAGTTTCCGGAAGAATACTATATGTAATTTTCTTAGGGATAACCCAATCATTACAAATTAGGTGATAAGCACTAAACCCCCATTGTGATTTGTATGAGTCAACACTCCCGTTGTAAGTTGTACTCTCACTCTCACCTCTCACTTGGTCAAACCTTCCTATAGTTAGGGCCACAACCCAAAATCCCCTCTCGATTCCTTCAATGAACGAGAGGCCCACAAATCAAGCGATCAAACCTATAAAAGGTAAGATCATCTCAAACCTCCCATTCCCAATGCTCCCATGGTCAAACCTATAAAAGTTAGGGCCAAAGCCAGATTCCCCTCTCGATTCCTTCCATGAACGAGAGGTCTACTTTCAATTTAAGCAATCAAACCTATAAAAGTTAGGGTTGCTTGAATCTTTTCGATTCTCGGAGTGGAGATCCCACTTCTAGTTTTACCTTTCTAGATTCTGGGGGTGGAGATCCCACCCCGAGTCTCCTTCGCATCTAAAGATAGAATATAAAATTCTTCCTCTTCAGTTTTGGGAGATAGAATATAAAATTCTTCCTCTCCCGCATCGGGTTCGTCTTTGCCCTAAGAAAAGACACCACCTTTTCAACCCTCAAAATCCGTGCCTCACCGGTACGGGGAATTTTATCCTGAATCCTAAGAAGGGATAAGTCAACGCCTAACATGCGTTGCCGGTTTAGTCTTTCACCGATTGAAGAAGACACCAGAATTTCAGTCTGGGGAATTTCATCCCGAAGCCTAAGAAGGGATGAGTTAGCGCCTAACACGCGTTGCCGGTTAGTCCTTAACCGTAAAAAAGGACAAAAGCCCACATATTCCACATTATGACAGGTTATTATTAATAACACCATAATCCGTGCTTCACACGCACGGGGAATTTTATCCCGAATCCTAAGAAGGGATAAGTCAATGCCTAACACGCGTTGCCGGTTTAGTCTTTCACCGATTGAAGAAGACACCAGAATCCCAGTCTGGGGAATTTCATCCCGAAGCCTAAGAAGGGATGAGTCAGCGCCTAACACGCGTTGCCGGTTAGTCCTTAACCGTAAAAAAAGACAAAAGCCCACATATTTCACATTATGGCAGGTTGTTATTAATAACACCATAATCCGTGCTTCACACGCACGGGGAATTTTATCCCGAATCCTAAGGAGGGATAAGTCAACGCCTAACACGCGTTGCCGGTTTAGTCTTTCACCGATTGAAGAAGACACCAGAATTCCAGTCTGGGGAATTTCATCCCGAAGCCTAAGAAGGGATGAGTCAGTGCCTAACACGTGTTGCCGGTTAGTCCTTAACCGTAAAAAAGGACAAAAGCCCACATATTCCACATTGTGGCAGGTTGTTATTAATAACACCATAATCCGTGCTTCACACGCACGGGGAATTTTATCCCGAATCCTAAGAAGGGATAAGTCAACGCCTAACACGCGTTGCCAGTTTAGTCTTTTACCGATTGAAGAAGACACCAAAATTCCAGTCTGGGGACTTTTATCCTGAATCCTAAGTAAGGATGAGTCAGCGCCTAACACGCGTTGCCGGGTAGTCTATTCTCGTGACAAAGACAAAGTCTACGTATTCGATATCGTAGCATCAAGTCTAAGGGAATTCATTCCTTTAGCACAACGTCACATGCGGAACGGATTTAAACAATCCGCATGTAAGCCCGATTCAAACGGTAATCGGTAAGAGCACGTCAAATCCGTTGAAGGCTGAGGATTTGCCAAAAATCCTGAGTCAACGTCTGATACACGTCGTTGTTTAGTCTTTTCACAAGAGAAAGACGAAGTCTACATATTTAATATCGTAGCACTAAAAGAGTTAACTCTTTTAGCACAACGTTATGTGCAGAACGGAGCTAAACAATCTGCATGCTAGCCCGACTCAAACGGTAGTCGGTAAAGGCTCATCAAACCCGTTGATGGCTGAGAATTTGCCAAAAATTCTATAAGTACGAGTCATTGATGCATCAGCTCTGTTAGTTGGTCTCGTGACTCGGTTATCCAACAACATTAAAATAAGATCCACAAATACAGATGAATCAGCTTTAACAGTTGGTCCTGCAACCACGACACTTGGGACCGCCGTGCTCCAATACCTTAAGAGTTTAAACTGTGTATACTCCAGTAAACGTACGAGTATAAACTATGTCAACATTCGACGTTCGAAACCCTAGGGTCAACGCCGGTCAATGCGTAACCCTAGGTCAATGCCAGTCAACGCGTTGCGACAAAAAGTCAACATTCGACGTTCGAAACCCTAGGGTCAACGCCGGTCAATGCGTAACCCTAGGTCAACGCCAGTCAACGCGTTGCGACAAAAAGTCAACATTCAACGTTCAAAACCCTAGGGTTAACGCCGGTCAATGCGTAACCCTAGGTCAATGCCAGTCAACGCGTTGCGATAAAAAGTCAACATTCAACGTTCAAAACCCTAGGGTCAACGCCGGTCAATGCGTAACCCTAGGTCAACGCCAGTCAACGCGTTGTGATCAAGAGTCAACATATCATGACGGAGATAGTCAGTTCAAAGTCAATGACACGAGCCAAACTCAATTCATCAGTTTTAGATTTGAGACTTCGACGACGGCCAGCCGATAAACGCAACGCCGAAAGAACTTCAGCTATTCGTCAAAAGCATCGAATAGACTGAAAATCGAAGAAGTCAAGAATTGAAGCTAATTACAGGTCCTTCACGCCGATTGAAGGCTGAACCAATCATATCCAAAATATTCTAGCCTCTTCTATAAAAGAAACGAGGCTGGAACACTTTGGAGGGGGTATCTGTAGGCGTCAAAAATTACCCATAGGTCCCCGCGAACGGCTCGAAATTAAGAGAAGACGATGAACGTCACTATTCGAATCACGGAAGCTTGATTGACATCGACAAATGCTTGAAGAAAATTGACAAACTATGTGAAGCAACGGAATTTCGGAATAACG
Source organism: Asparagus kiusianus (assembly GCA_022839385.1). NCBI lineage: Eukaryota > Viridiplantae > Streptophyta > Magnoliopsida > Asparagales > Asparagaceae > Asparagus > Asparagus kiusianus. The sequence goes on along the minus strand of BQKN01060797.1, from coordinate 101,046 downwards.
AGAATACGGACTGATCGGGAGCCCCGCGACGTTAACAAAAGGCGCATCGCCCCTCGTGTCTCATTTATTCTACAGATGATCTAAGCATTGGAGCTTATAGAAATCCTCGTCAGCTTTCCAACGCACTTTGAATCGTTCAAATCCGAGTTCGGACGAAGAAGTTACGGCGGAAACGAACAAGTATACATAACACGGCGTCTCAGCCTGAATGAGACACCCCGAGGTGTCTCGGCCCTTGTGAAGCTGTTTAAACTATGATCCGATCTGAATCTAAAGATACTCAAAACAGGAAAGGTGTAGATATTTTTGTCAACTTTCCAACCCATTTGGAATCAGATCATTTGGAGGTCATATGCGGAAGTTATGGTGAAAATAGTGCCGAGACACCCCAGGGGTGTCTCGGATTTTGTGAGACATCCCAGGGGTGTCTCGGAACTTGTGGAGCTGTTTTGACCAGAATCCTGTTAGAATCTGAAGAAACTCAAAACAAGAAATTGTAGATATTTTTATCAACTTTTCAACCCATTTGGAATCAGATGATTTGGAGGTCATATGAGGAAGTTATGACTAAAATAGCCGAGACACTCCGAGCTGTCTTGCACTTGGGCCCTTTAAGTGGTTTTAACCGCTCCGCAACCCCTCATGCCTATAAATACAAGCCTTAGGCCTCACTTTTTTGGGATCTGGATTTTTGGAGAATTGGCGAAGCCCTGCCAGAGTGAAGAGTACTTCAACACAAGAGAGCTCCTCATCAGATCTACATCACCCGCATCCGTTCCTTAGCATTACCCCTCGTCGGTAATCCTAAGAAGAGCAAATATCTCGTTTTATCCGAGATAGGCGCTTCAGTTTCTAGATCTCCTCGCGGATCGATGAAGCTCTGCTCAAATTTTCAGCAACCAGATCTGATTGCCAGGTAGTCCACGGATATCGACATCCCCGTCACAGGCTAAAGACCCACGCAAGCAAGAGACGATAAACGGATCTTGTGTTTATTTTTGAAAAGTTGTAATTTTTATTTTCGTTATTTGAATTCATTTGTAACGTTTGAAGTTTTAATGAAATCAATGATGAAGGCAACTTTTGACGAAAACACAAAGTTGTCACGTTCTTTGAGCTTTTATTGTTTAGTCCTGCTTTATATGTGCACTGAATACACCTCAAGATGTACTTTGTGTTTTCGTGTTATCATTTTCTGAGGAAATAAAGCTTTTGAGTGTCGTTTACTTCCAGTTCTATTCTACTTGCTCTGTCTCTGAATGTCGTTTGGATCACTCTCCTGAGATATGACTGAAAGCCATTGTAAAATGATGCTTTCACGAATTAGATTAAATTCACAGAGCTAGGGTACTTTCTACCACATGCAAAATTATTCTGATCATGAAGAAGACATTTGAAGGGATGGTAAAGACTTAACTGGCATGAAAAAAATTATGTATAAGCTGAAACTGCATGATAATAGAAGAGGTGACGAAGTACGCTTGCCTCCTGAGGGTTGTTTTCGGTTAATTACATAGTGATTTCATAGTGATTTCAGTTAATTACGCAAAATTTTTATTGATTGTAGTGTTCAATTAATTACATAGTGATTTCAGTTATAAAACTGACAATAAACTCATTTCATATTCTTCTTTTTTCATGTGTGATCGCATTCTATAGGTCATGAGCAAACCTCTTGCAAAGAATTTCTATGGTAAATAAGTCTGCAGCCTAAGCAAGAATTTCTTATTTTGTAGGTCATGAGCAAACCTCTTGCAAAGAAGCGTAAAAAGACCTTTTATCCTCCTCTACATGTGACAAATCTTGCAAGGATGAATCAATCCAAAGCCTGCAGCCAACAGCTTGATGGAAGCAATGTACCAAGGATGAAAATGAAGCAGAAATCGCAGTGTCATAGCCAACAACACGTTACAAGCAAGTTGCGAAAGCAAGTTCAGAGTGTAGATGTGCAAATACGAAGGACAAAACATCTTGGAAAGAATAATATGCAAGTGAAGACTCGATCAGGAAAGGCACGGAAAGATCCTCGGAAACTTGATAAGAACAAATTGATGGAGAAAGAGAAAGAGTTAGAGAATATTGAATTAGAAAATAGAGATTATGAGGAATATTTTATGGAGTCTGACCATGAGGTGATAAGGGAAGTTGAAGAGAGAGAGGTCAATGTAAATGAGGAGATAAGAGAAGATGAACAGAGAGAGGTCGACGAAGACGAAGAGATAAGGGAAGATGAACAAAGAGAGGTACAACAGCCCAAAAATCATAGAGGGCCAACTAAGTGTTTAAAAGTACATGGACGAGGCATAGAGGCACGTCCAGTTGTAATTTTAGACAAATTTGGGGTACCTATTGGACCGACAGACAATATCTTAAATGAACTTAGTAGTTTTTTGGGTACCCTTGGAAGAAATCCAAGACGAACACCACTAGATAAGAATTGGCATGACATTGGGGAAGAAGACAAAGATAGTTTGTGGGAATATGTGAAGGTATGATATAGCACAAAAAAATCATTTTGTGTAATGACAAGGTAGATTTTAACTTGTATGTTGTTATGTCATTGTAGGAGAAGTATTCAATTGCCGATTCAGGACGAAAATGGACCTTGCAAACAATTAATAGTGCATGGAGGCGGTGGAAGTGCTTGTTGAAACGTCAATGCTTTACTAGTTTGAAAAATGATGGAGAAAGATGGAAAAAGCACCCCAAGACTGTTCCCAAGGGTCAATTTAGAGCTTTACTAAAGATTTGGCATTCTCAAAATGCAAGGGTAAGAATTTAATTTTCTATTAATATCATTGTTTTGTTTCTCAAATTGCAAGGGTAGTAATATTTAATTTATTGTTTCAGTTTCAAACACAATGTTAAGAAAATGATTAGTGGGATATTACGTTTAGCCATTAATCATCCAAAGTTAAGGGTGGTCATATTACGTTTAGCCATTAAAAAGCAATGGAATCAGGATATATTCACGCAACATACAGATGGTCCTATTGCATAAAAACCCAAAAGCCCCTTGATCCATAATTCGCTCGAGCTTGAAGTTGACGTTGAATACAAATACTCGTTGAGTTCTTGTAGGTATTAAAGATTTTTATATTGACAATTGGAATACTTTAATGCAACTTACTTATACGATTCTCAGCGTGTATCAAGTCATGCTGACTTATTAAACATAATGTTGTCTTGATGCATGGTTGGCTTTAACAGTTGTGGTTGCTCTCTAAACTAACATGCTTAGGTCTTTGAGTACAGCTACTCATGAATACAAAGTTTATTATGATTTGCCAAAGCATCATAATTTTGTACACCAGAAACATTATTTAATCTAGGCAAATTGTTGAATTCCCAACTAGTGGATTTATAGCTCCATAAGTCAATTAGATAAGATCATTTTCCAAGGATGCACTATGAAACAAGTATTTACTGTCACCTTTATTACAGGTAATTACGATATTCTATGTAAAGAACTTAAAAATTATTGATCTCCTTTTTTCTGCAGAGATAGATATTTATATGGGTAATTATGAATTAATCTTCTGCTTGTACCAAATTAACAATATCCATTGGAATTTGTTTTTATATCTTAACCTGAAAAGCTGCAAACATAACATGAATCAGTTCTATTGCTAAAGTTCCAATCACTTGCTTACCTGAACTTTGTTGTGATTTGATTTTAAACGATAGAAAGAAGAAACAGCCTTGAGGTTGTATATTTAGAGCATAACTGAACTTTGTTGGTGAAGTACATAAATTTAGTATGTTGCGCGCAATTTAGAAGGCAATTTAGTATCTTTGCATGCATGAAACTTTTTCTACGCCTGATACGCTCAACTCTATCCAGCTTTTGCATATTTAGAACACTACTGAACTTTGCTGCTGAATTACATGATTAGGTTCATATGCTGCATCTAAAGTCTATATAGTTTTATTTTAAATTTGGAAAGGCTATATCTTTGTGAGCATAAAGAATTTTCTGCCTTCTACTCTCTGAATTGTTGCAATTTACTTATTAGAAGTTCTATAATCATGTAGAAAGCAAGTGATCAAAAGAATAAGGAAAGTCGTAACAATCAAACGCTCTTGCACACAGCGGGTTCAAAAAGTTTCGCAAGAATTCGCAGAGATATGGTAATGATGATGTTTATCTATGATTTAGACAGTGCATGAATGGCTAAGTGACTGATATGTTGTTTTGTTGTAGGAAAAGGAATTGAACCGGCCTCCAACAGATGCAGAAGTGTTTCTAGAGACTCGTAAAAAGAAGAAAAAAGCACAACCAGAAAAAACACTTGAAATGATTGATACATTGGAACAGCTAACTCAGGAACAAACTGAAGGAGAAAGTGTAGATGCATGGCATCTAGTCAATAGAAAAGAGCATCCTGGACGTGTGCGTCTTCGGGGAAGGGCGATCACTCAAACCATGCTAAAAAGCAATAAGGAGAAGACCATTGATCCGTGTGATCAAGTCCCTGAGTCAATTGTTCAAGCAATAACAAAGAAGGTGGTGGCCACTCAACAAGAGGAGATGAAGAAACATCAAGAAGCTCAAGCTGCAAGTATGATTCAAACATTTGCAGAGATGTTGAGTGAAGTAACTGGACGTTCGGTTAGTCCAAGCTTTGTTGAGAGGTTTAAAGCGCGTACTAGACTTCCTGAAGAGGCTGCCAGTGTTCTAGATCATGATAGTGCATGCTTTTTGCAAACACACAAGAGTTGAAGGTAAGTACCCTTTACATGTATGTTACAATCGGTTTTTGTTTCTCTTGGTTTTTATGGCCTGGTATTGGTTTTCCCTGTGTTGGAGCTTGTTTACTGGCCTTGGTTTTGCTGGAAGTGGGTGTTTTGCATTCAGAAATCACTGTAGCAGAGGAGTTTTATGAAGTTTTGTTTTCTGGTTTGTTTTCTTCGATTTCCTATTGCCTGGACTTAGGATTCAGAAATCACTGTAGCTGGAAGTGGGTGTTTACTGGACTTGGTTTTCCAGTTATTTTCCCAATAAAAATTACTGTAGCAGCGGATATATTCTCAAAGGGACTTGGCTTTCGTGGTGTTTTTTGGCTTAGCCTTCCCCAGCGGCTGCGAACTTTGCTGGAAGTGGGTATATACTTTTGGTTTTGTTCAGGAGCTTTTGTTCATAACTTAAAAAGTCTTTTGTAATAGTTCTATGTTTTTATAAAAAAAAGTACCCTTTACACATAATGACACTTGCCTCTGTTCATAGCTTTTTTACCTCTAATTCCGAGTTTAATATTTATTATGTTGTGGATCCAGTGACTTTAGATTCAAGCATCTCAACTAAAAGACAATCTTTTCCTTTTTTTCCTTTTATTTTATCATAGTTATCTACAGAATGCAAGTCATGTGCCTATCTGCAAAATCATAGAGGGAGGAAGGAAAGCTTACATTCATTCCAACATCAAGGTTGGGGACTATACTGATTCATATACTTTTTCCAGGTCGGCAATAGTTTTTCCACATGATTAGGCACCGTCCTTATCTGCAAAATCATAGTCTTTTTTTAGTAATGGGATTTATTAGTGTCTTTCCTTGTTTCAATTAGTTTTTTCAATGAGTAATGGTCATTGCCCGTCTTTGATCTTGGCAAGGAGTATAGTCATTATATTTGTCATCGCAAGGCTTGAAAGCCTGGACACTTGAGTCAGAGAGGTCATTTGGTTTGGAGTTCCTCTCACAAAATCCAAGTTAGAATAACATGGGGATCGATCAAGGGCATCAGATTCATGATGAGTCAAGTAAAAAGGAAAAAAGAAGCAGAGACCTTTCGGTTTTTTATTGTCTCAGGTCATCAAGCTCATAATACATGTAAAAGGCTCACTACTTGCCTAACATTTTAAAAGTGATCGATCGAGCAGCTATGATTCGATAAATCTTAAGCATATTACCCCACATGCAATAATAAAGTCTTATTAACTTTTATATTACATCAGCTAGCAGCTAGCTAGCTTGTGTTCTTAGAAAAGAAGAAGGAAAAGAAAGCATATGTAAATTTAATATGAACAGAAAGGATTAAGTGACACATGCACCAGCATACGTCTAACCAAACCAGTCTGTATTTGACCTATGTTACTTACGCTAAGATGAGATTTGGAGTGTCTGACCTGTGATGATACACCTACCAACAGATTGCTAATTAAATCCACAT
>BQKN01060797.1:79827-94867 GCA_022839385.1 Asparagus kiusianus | reverse complement strand
CCAGCATACGTCTAACCAAACCAGTCTGTATTTGACCTATGTTATTTCTTATGCCTGTTCAGAAAAGTTTCTGGTTTATAATATAAGTTGCATCATAAATAGAGATCAGCTTCAATCTTTCTTAACCCCTCTGGATAAGTAATTAAGTAATTGATATTCTTCAATGTCTGCTATTGTTAGTTATATTTAATTGTCAATATCCTGTAGCTAGCTAGTTAGTACTGCGCATATGCTTTCTTTTCCTACATACCTTTGATTAATTTCTCTTTAACATTTTCTTTAGTCTCATTTGAATGCTTCAAAATATGATTGGTTAAAATTCTTAATTTATCACGTTGACATTTTCAGCTTATAAATCATGGGGTGCCCGATGTCGTGATCAAATCATTGAAGGCTGACATTGAAGAATTTTTCCAGTTGCCCTTAGAGGAAAAGAAAGCATATGCACAGTTGCCTGATAGCATGGAAGGCTACGACCATGCATTTGTTGTCTCAAAGGAGCACGACCGCTTAGTTTCATTAATAGTATGATAGCTAGATTCTGAGTTGAAATGTTGGTAGTGTGGATTTAATATTTTGTAGTTTTTATACTATACTACTGAATGTTGGCACTTATCGTTATGGTTATGCTCAACATTTTCACTTCGATATTGTGTATTAAAATTTGATTTGGCCATGTTCTTAAAAAGATTGTCCAGGTAATTGGATACTATATGATTTTGATGTAGGGAACCAAGAACAACCAAATTAGAGCTGTTGCAATAGCTCAATCAAAACCGTTGCAATAGCTCGACCAAAACTGTTGCGATAGCTCAATCCAAACCGTTGCGTTAGGTCTTTTAAAACCGTTGCCTTAGGATTAAAAAGCTGCTATTAGGAACAAAAATAGAACCGCTGCCTTAGGTCAGGAAAATCGTCGCGCTTGTGTGCGGTTCATTAAAATGAACCGTTGCTTTAGCTATGGTAACCATAGTCTTAGGTGGCAATAAACCGCCACATTAGACTAAACCGTTGCATTAGGGTACTTAATGGAACGGTTATTAAACTGTTCCTCTATAGGGGAAAACTGTTGCCTATAGTCTAGGGCAACGCCCGCAAAGAAGACGGATGGGCAACCGCTGCACTTGCCCTAAGGTAACGGTTTTTATGCTAATGTAACAGTTTTTAACCGTTGCCTTAGCCTAAGTCTGTGGTAGTGATTTATGTGTTAAAATTAGAATTTGTGAAATTTTATCGGAAAGAAATTAATTAAGGGAAATTTATAAAATAGGAAATATTACTTTTTATGCAGAAATGAATTAATATATTTATATTACATAAATATTTTTTATTATAAATTAGTTATAACGAAAAATAGTTTTAAATAATAATTTTGGAAAAAGAATATTATTATTTATGATATTATGGCTGATCGTCGTAGAGCGTGACATTTAATGTGCAAAACGACATCAGTTTCTAGTTTTTTTTACCGTATTATTATATTAGAGGATACGTAAGTATTATTATTTGTTAGCCCTTATGTTTTGATGATGATTTACAACCACCATTATCGGTACTAATTACTTATTGAGTGATATTGTAGTTAATATATATCAAGCTTGTTAGTACCACTTATGGAGGATTGGATGGAATATGAGCTACAACGATGATATCTAAAAGAGGAGGAGGCATAGTGATGAAGCAATGTTTAATCAAGAATAATAAACGTAATGAGAAGCTTCATCAACTCAAAGCAATATCAAGACTCAAGAAATATAATTCTATGTGAGGATATTTGCTAGTTTTTATTTTCTCTCTAGTACTAGAATGTAGGCAAGTAGTTGTAGATTTTATTTGAAGCTATTGGAATATCACACACACATTTTCATACTTATATTTTTTGAGCATTTTGACAAAATATCATTTTTTATAAGTATGAGGACCTATTCGCAAAATTACTTTTCTAAACAATTTGTTTTTAGTGTTAAAGACAATTTACAAAGTTACACAATTTTTAGAAGTCATTTTATTTTTTTTACAGATTTTTTAAAGAGTCAAAACTATTTTCAAAACCTGTATCTGTTGTGTCAGTTCGCGGTCGACCGCCACGGTCGACCACACCCCTAATTTTCCCTTAGTAGCCAGCAGAGACTTTCGCGATCGATCGTGACGGTCGACCGTCAGTCTAAAAAATCCCACGGTCTACCGTAAAACTTTCTGGATATTTTCTCAGACTCGAAAGTGGCTCGCGGTCGACCACGAGAATTCTACGGTCGACCACCGTTTACCCCAACGGACTTTTTGGTACAGTTTTCTGAAATAATTTTTACGGGATTTTGCGGGATTTGGGTATGGGTTTTGGCAGCTATGTTTTCTCCTATTTAAACCCCTCATACCCCTCTTCTTCAACCTGTCTCAAGTATTTTAAAAAACCAGAGCTTTGTTTTACTGAGAGCCAAACTGTCAATCCTGTTTTCTCTGTTTTCAAGTTCATATCCCAGGCTTTAGTATAATCTTTCTCCTTGCCATAGGGACATTGTAAAGAGAGATTTTACACTATTTACTACTGTTTTGAGCTTGATCTTGTGGAGATCAACTGTATGGGAGTGAGATCTTGTGGTGATCAATTGTGTAGTTGTGAGATCTTGTGGAGATCGTTGTATAGAAGAAGTTCCGACTTCCAAACCGGGTTGTGTAGTGGATTCTTCTCGAGAGTGGGGAGCGGAGACGTAGGTCAGCGGGCCGAACATTGTCAACACATCGTGCGTCACTTGGATAACGATTTCTAACTCTATCTCATTTACTTTGGTTGTTCATTTTATGGTGTATTGCTTGTCTTATTTATTATTACACAATTATTGCCTTAAGACCCTAATCACCCCCCTCAAGGGTCAATAATTGGTATCAGAGCTTGGTCTCTATATTAGTTTTTGGTCTAACCATCTTAGAGAAAAGGTCATATGGAGGCTTCATTGAATGTGCACATGCTTGAGGGACAATCCACCACTAGACCCCCACTTTTCACCGATAGCAATTTTACCTATTGGAAGGCTAGAATGATGATTTACCTTCGTTGCATTGATCTTGACATTTTAGAACTCATAGAGAAAAAATATGTAGAAAAGTCCAAGATTGGATTTACCAAACCATCCGGCGAAGTTCAACCTGATCAACTTCATGCCGTTTGACGGGAATGGTTCGCCCACTCAGCATTTGATCTACTTTAAGTTCCATTTGGGTATGATCTCCGGTAATGAAGCCTTGATGATTTGGTCATTCGTTAGCACCCTTCACGGACCCACCTTCGATTGGTACCGTCGTCTTAAGTCTGCAAGCATCAACAGTTGGGACGACCTAGAGAACCTGTTCCTCACTCACTTCTTTGATGATGACGCCGAGGTGTCAATCAGAATACTCTTCGATGAGAAACAAGAAGACAATGAGACCGTCGACGACTTTGTAAAGCGTTAAATAATTGAGACATGTTAACGTGAGGCACCCAAGTGACAATAGGAAATAGGGCGGTGCCGAAACTTCTTTTCTACATGGCTAAGAGCAATAATTTGATAGATATACAACATGATATCATGTAGTGCAAACAAAAACTTGGTGGCTGAGTTAATATTCTGTAATCATGATATTTAATTTTAGGCCCTAAGATGAAAATTTAATTAACCTTTAAAAATTATAGCTACTCAGTGCAATATAAGCTTCAGATTGTGCATATAAAAGCCATATCATCAGAATGCACAAAACAGAACAACAGTACTATAAATAAAGACAAACAGAGTGCCATGCTACCACTATATGTTGTGATAAAAGATAATTATGTGGTGTTATCATATTGTATTGCGGAACATCACTAACTAGAACAATATACAAGAAATAGGAAATTAGAAAATATATTAAGCGAGTAGGCATTATGGGAGCAGATATATGAAACAATAAAGGTACATGAGAGCATGTCCCATTCATAATCAACATCATATTGAACTTTATAACAGGTAAATGGTAACACTCAACAAGTCCATAACAATCAAGATGATATAATTTGTATTTAAAACACAATCATATTTTTCATCAAACCAAGCTAATCTCAATGCAAAGGCCATGAATGCCTTAATTTGCAGTCTTTCCTCCAATGAGTATAATAGGGTTTCTACGTGTGCAACCGCATACGAAATTTTGGGTGAAATTATGTATTACACATGAATGAACCCCCCAAGTTAAGGAATCTAAGATTAGTTGGTTTATGCATGACTATGAGTTATTTAAAATGCTTCCTAATGAATCTATTGATGCTATGTTTTCTTGCTTCACTAGCATAATTAATGAATTGCATGGTCTTGACAAGGAATTGACTATCCAAGAGATGAACTACAAGATCCTTAATTCATTAACTCCGGCGTGGGAGCCCAAAGCTACGGCCATAGAGGAAGCTCACGATCTTACTACTCTAGCTCTCGATAGCCTCATCGGCAAGCTTAAGGTTCATGAGAAGAAGCTTAAGGGAAAGGAGAAAGAGGAAGTGCCCCCACGAGAAGTTGAGGAGCTATCACCAAAAATAAAGACTATAGCTCTTAAGGGATCAAGTGATAACTCATCATCATCATCGGATAGTGAAGTTGATTTTTCTAGAGAAGTGGCTCACCTCTCTAGAAGAATATCGAGACTCATTAAAATTAATAAGAAGTTTAATCCCTGATCTAACAACAAATTTTCTTCACGTGTAGGAAAATATTTTGAATACAATGAACCGGGTCATATCGCCAAAGACTGCCCCAAGCTCAAGGAGAAATACTTGAAGTACAAGAAGAAGAAAGCCATGTATGTCGAATGGGAGGAATCCGAACCAAGCGTTTCGGATAGCAATGCAGAAGGAGCAAAGATTGCTCTTCATGATCCTAATATTTGTTTCATGGCTTATGAAAGGATGTAGTTTCCGATACCGAAAACGAATCCTTTTATATGCAATGTGATCTAGCAACCGCATTAGAAGAATTAAACATTGAGTTTAAAAGGATGTCAAAAGAATATTCTTCCTTTAAAAAATTGCATGCTTCTTGTGATTCCAAACTTGAACAACTACAAACATCTCTTGCTTTAAAAGATGAATTGCTAGGGGATCTTGATTTTGAAAACAAACAATTAAGATCTAAGATTGAAAGACTTGAAATTGAATATGGTAGAATTAGACCTACTCATGCTTATGCTAATCATCATCACCATGAGAGAAATAGATTTCATAGATCTTATGCTCCTACACACAAAAGAAATTTTGTGTGCACATATTGTATGAAATATGGTCATATCTCCACTCATTGTAGGATTAAAGATAATCATATTTTTATGAAATGATATGGGTACCCAAAGGTACCAAGCTTACTAACCACTAATGACCCAAGAACACGACGTAAATAGATATGGGTACCATACCCAAAGGTACCAAGCTATTGGGATATCACACACACGTTTTCATACTTATATTTTTTTAGCGTTTTGACAAAATATCATTTTTCACAAGTATGATGACCTATTTACAAAATTACTTTTCTAAACAGTTTGTTTTTAGTGTTAAAAATAATTTACAAAGTTACATAATTTTTAGAAGTCATTTCAGTGTTTTTACAGATTTTTAAAGAGTTAAAACCGCTTTCAAAACCTGTATCTGTTGTGTCAGTTTGCGGTCGACCGCCACGGTTGACCGCGCCCCTGATTTTTCCTTAGTAGTCAGCAGAGACTTTCGCGGTCGACCGTCAGTCTGAAAAATCTCACGGTCGACCGTAAAACTTTCTGGATATTTTCTCAGGCTCAAAAGTGGCTCATGGTCGACCGCGAGAGTCGACCGCCGTTCACCCCAACAGACTTTTTGGTACAGTTTTTTGAAATGATTTTTATGGGATTTTACGGGATTTGGGTATGGGTTTTGGCAGCTATGGTTTTTCCTATTTAAACCCCTCATACCCCTCTTCTTCAACCTGACCCAAGCATTTTGAAAAACCAGAGTTTTGTTTTACTGAGAGCCAAACTGTCAATCCTGTTTTCTCTGTTTTCAAGTTCACATCCTAAGCTTCAGTGTAATCTTTCTCCTTGCCATAAAGACACTATAAAGAGAGAGATTTTACACCATTTACTAATGTTGTGAGCTTGATCTTATGGAGATCAACTGTGTGGGAGTGAGATCTTGTGGTGATTAACTGTGTAGTTATGAGATCTTGTGGAGATCGTTGTGTAGAAAAAGTTCCGTCTTTCAAACCGGGTTGTGTAGTGGATTCTCCTCAAGAGTGGGGAGCGGGGACGTAGGTCAGCGGGTCGAACCTCATTAACACATTGCGCGTTACTTGGATAACGATTTCTAACTCTATCTCATTTACTTTGGTTGTTCATTTTATGGTGTATTGCTTGTCTCATTTTTTATTGCATAATTATTACCTTAAGACCCTAATCACCCCCTATAGGGTCCAACATTATTATCATAGCATGGGTTATTAGACCGTTTTATTTGTTCATGTGAGGTCTTGTCGTGTGCCATGCACGCTGACGTACACTTATTTTCTCTGGTGTGCGTCAGACTTAGGAGACGAACAGGTTCAGTTCGATGATGCAGCCGAGCCAGTGTATGCCCAGCCGGAATATCCTTTCGATGGAGTGGAAGAACAAACTAAAGCCTAGACATGTTTTTCTTTTCTGTTGTAGCTGATAAACATTAGAACTCTTTATAGTATTGTCCTTAGTTTGATGATGGATTCAGTTATTTTATCAGTATTTTCTTTTATCATAGACTATGTATTTTTATTCCTAGTTGGACCTTTTTATAATAAGGGTATGTTTGACCCATATTTTTATGTCTGGGATGATTTACTATGGATGATATGTTTATTTCTTATTCTGGATTGTCTTTATATTCTTGCTATTATGATCGAGGACCTATGTTTAAGATTTATGTATTGACGCTTAGCATATTGGATTGAGAAAAAAATGATAGTGTATATTTCTTCTCAATCTAATACATCGCGGGCTTGTTTACATTCCGATTCCCGGGTATTTTGGGAAGCAAGGCGTGACACTAGGCGTTGAAGCTAAATTAATCTCAGAACAGACAAAATAAGGAACATACCATTCTTAACATGCTAGACGTGATATTGGTACAATCATTCTTTATGTGTCCAGCCTTGTTGCAAAAAAAAAAAAAAAAACAACAACCATGATCATCCTTATGTTGTTTCTTTTGAACTGAACCCTTAGCAGCTTCATTATCAGTCTTCCTTTTCTTGCCCTTATCCTTAGAGACACAGGCCAAATGAGTACTTTTAGTCTTATCTTGCTTCAACCTGTCTTCTTCTTACACACAGTATGAAATGAGGTCATTCAGAGTCCATTTCTCCTTTTAGTAGTTATAACTAACCTTAAATTGATTAAATTGTGCATGAAGAGATAGCAGAACCAGATGCATCAGTAACTCATCGCATAGATCGAGTTTAAGTGCTTTAAGTTTTGAAGTAATATGAGACATCTCTATGATGTACTCCCTGATATTTCCTTTGCCCTTATACTTCATCGAAATCAAGAGAGCTAAAAGCGTGTTTGTTTCTACCTTATCATTTTAAGAAAAACATTTCTTAATTTTGGCAAAGAAATCTTTGGCTTTAGTAATCCCTTAGGATTCTATGCTCCTGAAGGCTTCCGGAATACCACGCTTAATGATCATTAGACTCATGCGATTTAAATGCTCCCACTTCTCGCCACGCTTAATGATCATTAGACTCATGCGATTTGGATGCTCCCACTTCTCATGCTCCTTCATTGCATCAGGAGTGCTATCTGCAGTGAGAAGTTGAGATTGTTCAGTTCTTAATGCAAGATCTAGATCCATGTAGCCAAAAATAATTAGAATGTTCTCTTTCCAAACCTTAAAATTTATCCCATTGAGCATGAGAATTGAATTTGTTAACATAAATTGTTGCGGTAGATGCATTAGCTAAAATAAACAAAAGGTGTTCACATTATTAATTATAATTAGTAACCAATAAAATTCAAATAATAATAAATCTCATCTCAAGATATCTAGCACAACATCAATATCAAGTCTTTGGGTAGTAATATTAATTGTAAGTGATACCTTGTTGTAATGATCAAACCCTGATAACAAAGCAGGTCAAATAATGAAAATATCTTTGGATTTATTCATTATTCACATGTAAACCTTAAAATTGTCATGCATTTACCAGCACAGATGTGTATGCAATCTAAATAAATATTAACATTCCTTTGGGCCGATTAAATATTTATATAAAAACATACCCACAAACATCTAACATCCCTCATGAACAATTTACACAAGAGAGGTTACTTTGGCAACACATTGTTTCAATTAATCATTTAGAATAAGAGACAAACTTAATACATTATTATCATATTATTTGAATTAAATAATTAATTAACTACCAATTTAAATAAAATTAAATAATTTTAATTCAAATTAAAAAAAAGAATGTCCACAGCTTAATAAAAGGCCCATAAGTTTTTTTTTCTATTTAATTAAGCTTAAGAAAAAGGGTTATAACTTAATGAGGCCCATAACTTAATTAATAAGAAAAACTTCTATAACTTAATAAGGCCCACAACTTAATGAATTATTTGAGCAATTCAAATAATCCATACATTAATTAGTTTCAGGCACAAAATAAAAACTTAAGTGGGCTTCGGCCTGTAAGCCTAAGAAAATCGACGAAGCTCGCCTTCAGTTTTTTAGTCGATGAGGCTTGCCTATAATTTCGAATTCGAGCTCGCTTGCTGCAATGCCGAAGAAGTTTGCCTGAATCGAAAACTCAAGCTCGCCTAACTTGATCTTCGAGCTAGCCTGAATAAGGATCGAGCTCCCCTGTAGCTATGCCAATGAAGTTCGCCTACTGAGATAGCCGACGAAGCTCGCCTGCAACTGAGCTTCGAGCTTGCCTGCTGAGGTAGCCGACGAGACTCGCCTGAATGAGCTTATAGCTCGCCTGAGTGAAGGCTCGCCCTGAGTGAAGGCTCGCCTGAGTTAGACTCGCTTGTGGTTTTGCCGACGAAGCTCGCTTGCTGACGTAGCTGACGAAGTTCGCCTGCAACCTAATCGAGGCTCGCCTAAATTCAGGTAACCTCCTGTGCCCTAATTCCTGCACCCATTAGGGTTTCATTCTTGATGGCCATTGCTACTTAAGCTCTTGCACCTTAGGGTTGAAACCCTAGGGTTTCCTGATTGTCGCTGCCGATGTCTTTAATTGACAGTGGGGGCCAGCCACCAGATCGTCGGCGAAGAGACCAGCGACTGACGACCAAATAATACAATTGCACACAATTTGGATCAAGAATTTGATCCAGATTGAGCCAAAATAGAGTTTGAACAAAAACATGCACGCTACAGTGCAAACATGCAACAAATCTTAATAAAATAAAATTAAGATCAAAACCCTAATTTCTTCATCTTTAACTTAGATCCCTAAGAATTAATCACGGTGGCTCTGATACCACTTGTAATCCTTATTTGATCTTAATCATACAACATAATTAAGAACCATGATTAATTCAAAGAGGAGATTAACAAGAAGAATTAGCGGAAGCATACCTGAATCCATGAAGAAATTCTGAATTAGGGTTTGACATCTTCTAATCTAAAGGGTCTCTCCTTTTGTTTTTCTCTAGATGGGGATTAAGAAAAACAGAGAACGTCACCCTTAGATTAGGACCATAACCCCTTTATATAGATATTGTTATTTTCTAATTTGGCCCTTCATCAAATTAGACTTACAATCTGGTATCTATACAATTAGCCCATGACATATTTAAATACTCATTAATTCAATTAATTGATTGATCACTTTATGCAGGTTAACTTTAAAGATATCATTACACAATAATTTAACATATGTGCCCATAATTAGATTTAATTCAACATTTATACCTCAAAAGGGGGAAGAATGTACACCTCAAGAGGGAAGGGGTGGGGGGTGGCGGTTGGGGGGTGTACACCTCAAAGACAGAATATGGATAATTTATCACACTACTATATATTTTGATATACCAGTCGATGCTGTTCACATAATTCGTGCTTAGTGCTTAATGTAAATTTGTATGGTCATACCATTAATACATCAGTGGAAGGGGTGGCGATGCTGAGGGGGGAAGTGGGTTGTGGGTTCGGAGGGATGTAGATGAATTAGAAGGGTAAAACCAATATTTTCCATATTTTAGGGTGGGTGTTCAACAACTTTAAAGAAATAGGGGTGTTTTTGACATTTGACTAGTCAACTTGGGATCAAGACATTGATTAAAATCCTTTTTGTGTGTGTGTTTTTTTGGGGCATCAATTTTCCCAAAATTGTATATTTTGTGTTATTATGAATATTCTCCACTTCTAAACAAAATCCCCGAAAGATCCTTTTTTTCTAATAATATTTATAATGACTATCCAAACAAAAACAGTTGATAAAGAGAAAGAAAATACTATTCCACCACTTTCAAAAAAATTGTAAAACAAACAAAATAAGTGTTACTTCACTACATCATACTCCATAATTTTATAAGCTACTTATTTGATCTATTTCTTACTTACAATACTTCTCTACAACCGGGTGAGTTCTAAGATTCCTAATTTCAAGCTTACCCCTCAATTTCAAATGGACCCACACAAGATTTCCACTACTTCTATTCTATTTTCGAGACGGAGCTGAAAATTTATAAGAAATAGTTGTTCCAAGTAGGTGCCACATCAATATCTAAGAAAGTATCAGAAGTAGTTTTTCCGGAGATACAAACAATTTTATTTGTTCGAAAATAATAGAAGTACCTTCTACTTTCTTTACTTCAAGCACTTCATAACTTTTTCCGTACAGAACCCTTAAGAAAAATTCGAACCTGGATACTATTTTGATAGGAAAATTTAGACAAGAGGTATACAGTTTATGAGTTAGTTGGGATCTTTTTATAAAAAAAGGCAAAAAGAGGTCAGGTAAATGTTTTAGATTGTATATCAAGAGTTAGCTATATTATACGTGGACAATTAGATAGTGTTCTTATTAAAAGAGGTATAAAAATCTTTCAAAATTTTGAGCATCTCTTTTGTCAGCGCGTATATAATTCTAGAGTATTAGAAAAATACAGACCAACTCCAATTTCCACGTAGCTCATGATCTTATTTGATGAAAATGGTCCGGGTTTCAAAAGTACTACTAAATAGACTAGAAAAGAAATATGGCTATCACCTTCAATTTCATTTTTTTCTTTTATATTTACAAGAATTATTAGGTTATATTCGTTTTCGTAGGCTTAAAATAACCTTAAAGCCTACAGATCACGGCCTATAACGTTGTACACTGCGACTTCAAGTTGACGCGAAATGGATCAGTTCCTTTGGGCCACTAATAGCAGCTCACTTTTAAAGCTTCTTCGGGCCCATAAATAAACTTTTATTTTATTTAGATTGCAGTAATAGACCCTTGACAAATTTTAAGAGAGAAAATTGGCTTTCTAGTCCTGATAATGTCTTTACACGAGGAAATTTGCTTTAAGTTTTGTGTTTCATTTCATTTTTTATTTATTTGACTAGGCAAAAGATATGAATTTGGAAACTCCGTACAATTCATGATTGGTCTCTACCGTCTACTATCTAAGTTGGCAAAATGAGAAAAATTTTGAACCACATCTCAATCTGTATGTGTCATCCTAATTGATGCATGGCCATCCTAAGACATCTTTTTTCTTTTTTGCTATTTCTGAATTGAATCTTGAAGAAGACTGAACTACACAATATGATGGAGAAATATGGGGAAGGGACCATTATTGATTATAGATGCAATCAAGCCCATCCAAAAGTATAGTTGTTTCTGAAGCCCATAGGGCCAGCCCATAGTCATCATATCCCGTACCTACTACCCTATACAAGAGATTCCTTCCTCTCTCTCTCTCTCTCTCTCGAATCTTGCCATAGATATAGGTTTTTATGGGACCCACATGATGATTGGCAATGATTGGTTCATGTGTTCACGAGTCTCTCTTTTGTTTATAGACTAGAAAATGTCACATTGAAAGCCCATACTTTATAGCCTATGCTCTATGGTCTAAACAATTTTAGCGTTGCCAACATGATCTTATCGAGTATCTACAATGATGATGGCATAACATTTTCCTAAAAAGTATATATTAATTAATACTTTTAGTAGAATACAATGGTAGGTAAAATATTGCATCTCTCTCCCCACATGATTTAGGGTTGCTGGATCATGTGGATCATGAAGACTTGGTCAACTGAAGCTATTTTTTATATGGATATACATAAAAGGTATTTATTTCAGCAATTAATATGACTATATTTACTTATGTTGTCATCTTCTATCGCCACATACGCACACATGCATCTGAAGGGGGAAAAAGAAAAAAGAAAAATTCCTCAAGGACCCAAAATATGAGACCAATAGATGAGACAAGTGAGGTGTCTCTCTCCTATTGGATAATGAGTTGATCATCATTAATAATGACCAACTCATTATCCAACAGGAGGGGGACACCTCACTTGTCCCCCCTATTGGTCCTATATTTTGGGTCCCTGTAGCAAAGCTCAAAGAAAAAAGATGCAATTGCATATGCAAAAGACAAGTTAATAATTTTGCTATAAATCCAATATTTTAATTGCCAAGTTGTAAAAAATTAATGATTTAAGATTAGAGAGTTTTAGAAAATCCATGGGCTAGCATCCAAACTGATCGTAATAGTAATGCTTAATTTGCAATCACATTGGTTTCTTTTTATGCACAATTGCATATATTAATGTTCATTATCTTGTCTCGTTCATTGTTAGCATATGTACATCTCAACATGTTCTTTTTGAAGTCAGGACTTGCGCAAATGCATTAGTTCAAGATGGTTCTTTAATGGAGAAATGAACTAGAAGAATTCTCAACCTTATTACAAAATCATAATCATTTTAAACTCATAATCAACTTAACACCATGATATTGCTTAATTATAGGTTTAAGTATCAATGGTTGACACTTCACAATTAAGTTTGTCAATGACAAACTTAGATTAAACTTCCTCTCTCAATTAATGGGTGGGGAGCAACAACAAAACATAGGAACATGTTTTTGTAGAAACGGCAAAAACATTGGGGAAGATCAGGAAATTTGATGCAGACAGACATTTGGGTAATTGCCGGTCGATCGCAAGCTTTAGCACGGTCGACCGCAAACGTGCACGACTACAGGGTGTTTTTTCGGTTTTCTGGCCGGTCGACCGTGACGTCAAGTGTGGTCGACCGTGGACCCTGTAATGCATTTTTTAGTTTCTGCCTTTCTGTCCGATCGACCGCGACGATTTCGACGGTCGACCGCCAGTCGGGTTTGGGTGTGATTGCGGTTTCCTGTTTTGTTTGGGATTGCTGTTTGATATAAATAGCAACCACGTTTTAGGGTTTTTTGGGAGCTGTTGTGGGGATATTTGGAGCACAGAAAAGAGGTATTTTCTGGAGCTATTGGTTAGGGTTTTGTTTGAGTGATTAGGAGCTTTGTTGGTGAGAGAGCTTGAGTGATTTGTAATCTCAGTTTGTACTATTCTTCTCTATTAGTAAAAACCTTATCCCCTTCTTGCCCCGTGGACGTAGGTAACTTGCCGAACAACGTAAAAATTAGTTGTTTGTGTTTGTTTGTGCCGTTATTTTTCATTGTTTGGTTTTCTCTCTTGGCGTTTGTGTTTGGTTCCTCGAAGCACAGCAATTGGCTTCCGCGCACAACAATTTTTTTGAACAACTTGCAATACAGAGAAGATTAATTAAACTCGCAATAAATCTTGTCCGAATCTAATCAAGGGCAAATCTCCAGAGGCACCACTTTTTTTTTGGCAATCACTAATCCCAATTAGAACATCATGCATGAACCTATTAATGTGATATAAATACCATGACTATACTCTTAAGGCTGGAAATTAAGAGGCTATGAACCTCCATCTTGAAGGCCTAAACTCATCCTCTTAAAGAATACTATGTCCTTAAAATGCTAGGGCAATCTTAAAGAACTGTTGGGTGATTGTTAAGATAATCAAAAGGGCATATAGATATGGATGTCTACATTTTATATAAATTCTTCTGATTTCAACCCACTAATTAAGTTGTATTATTTGGTAGCCTACCATGTGACATGTGATGCACCAAGGAAAAAGTTTTTTAAACCAAACGGAAGTTCTAATTGAGATTACTCCTAATAAGTGAGGAGGGTATTTCTTTTGATGGAGATCTCTTGCAATAGTACAATGAGATGACCATTCTACTTAATTAAAAATTAAGCAGCAATACGGTATGTATTTTTTTTTCTAATTGAACGACATTAAGATATGATTGATCACATGGTGTTTAACTAACTCTCAACGGTCATAACCGGCCAAATAAGATGAACCTAATTGTTGGGACCCACATCATTACCAATTTCTTCCTTTACTTTCTTAATGAGTTCGGCGGTAGAATTAGAAGTCAATATAAAATATAGGAAAAATTGCTTCAAGGCCCCAAAACTAAATTGTTGATGTGTCCAAGCCCCTCGAACTTTTTCTAATGTGCTTTTTCCCCAAAAATGAAAAATACATGTGAATCAGCCCCATTTACAATTTCCAAGATAAAAAATTCCCAGACTACCCTCTTCTTCTTCTCCAGATCTTCTCTAGATCTACTCCTCTTCCTACTTCCACCCTCTCTCTAACCTCACTCGAAACCTCCAACACCGCCGCTACCTCCGTCACCCCTGTCTCTACCTCGCCAGGGGGTTCTGCAAGAACCGCAACAGGTGCAGGTTCCTCCACGACCTCAACGAGGACAAGCTCGACGCCGCCATGGCCTCGCCGCCGCCACCGCCGCCAGGTTTCCGTACCCCCTCGGGCAGCTTGCCGATGTCCCCGTTGTAGCCCATGAACCAGAGCTAGGTGAACGGCGGCTGGCCGAGTTCTTTTCTTAGGCTTTCGACGGTGGGTTCCGTGGATTTTGATGACTCGTTTTGATTTCAGGGCGGCTACGACAGCGGAGCTGATGCTCGCCGGAGATGAG